>PYAF01004542.1:666271-708546 GCA_007407185.1 Glycine tomentella | reverse complement strand
CTTGTGGCACCATCCTAGGAGCTGCACCATCCAAAGATGTAGTGGTTTGTAATATGTGACCCTGCCAACACTGTCTTTCTTAAATTGGGTGAGTTGGAGGAGTCCATTGCCATAAGAAATATCACCTTCAAAATTCAAGGTACCTTCCTTGTTGAGAAACTGGTGAAAGCTAAAGTCTCATGGAGCTGCATGAGGGATTCAGAAAAACAAAATGGCTATGGTTATGCCCAAGTAAGGAAGTAAATGAGAACACTTACAAATACAATATTGGTATGTGGCCATGGCCGAGGATGTTGGATTCAGGGATAATCTAAATGGCATGGAGTAGTTGCCTTGCACTGGTTTGTTTGTAATAAAGTCAAATATACTACTAATATCATTGAAATTTGGCACTGGTTTAGTTAAACATCACTTTGTTGCAGCTATTTGTATTGTCTTCCTTAAATATCATTGAAATTTGCCACTGGTTTAGTTAAACTTCACTTTCTTGCCTTTGTTTGGCCTATGGTGATTAAGTAAGTGGGGGGTGCTTTCAACACTTTCTTCAATCAGCAAAATGAATCATGCGCATTCTCATATGGGCTCTGGTTTATTTTTCTCCTCTTTCTTGATATTCCTTTTTCGTTCCTTGCACCTTGCATGAATTTTAGTCTTTACATTGCTATCAGTCAATTATAGAGCATTTTTCTTCCTATTTATTTGTTAAGCAAGCCATATTCATAATTTTTTCCTCTACCTTGCCGCATTATTTAATTTCAGTGCTTCAGCACTAAACATTGGGGATGGGGTGCTGCTGCTATTGAAATGGGCGTAAGTGATTTCATGTTAAGATACCACCAACCTTTTCAGGAAACAGATATATTCATAATTGATATTGACCAAGGAATTTGAGGTGACTAAGTGAATAAGATATATACCCTGACTACTAGCAGATTTTGTTCAGGAGGCAAGGACTTCCGAGATAGGAGCCAAAATTTTCAGAAATAGCAAAATGGTCAGAATTCATGATGTATTCTAGGTATGATAACTGAGATAATTTTTTATTCCTCCTATGAATTGTCTCTTTAGTATTTTTGTGTACTTACTAACTTGTCATCAAATTATGCATGCAGGACTTGACAACAAGACTAGTCTCAACCATGCAGTTTTATACAAGGTATGATTAATCAATTGTTCAGTAAATAGATTTTATTTGTTGGGAGAAAGTTGTCATTGCATTTGATCGAAGAAAGCATTATGTGAGTTTATTGCTACTTCACTCATTTCAGCTGCACAACTGTGAACAGTTACATTAGAGTTGCCAAGGACTATGAGAATGCCAAAATAGCAAATGAGAAAGCTTCAAAAGGACAACAGATGCTTTCTTCGTATCCTTATATGATATGATTATATAATCTACTTCATTTTGTTCCATTAAGGGAAAAAAATTGTCATGGTGCTCTATAATGTTATTAGATTCACTGTGTTAAACTGTGTCTTTTTGTGTTTCCTTGACAAGTAAACCAGACCTTGGGATGTAGCTAAGCACATGGAATCTGCTGCTGCTCTGGCAAAGGATCTAAGACACTGGCAAGAAGTTGTGGACTTCTATCAAAGGGCATCTGAATTGTATATGAAGTGTGGGAGACCACAACCTGCATCAAACTCTCTTGCAAAGGGAGCCCGGTAAACAGACACTTTGCCCTATTGCTTTGAAATCAAATTCCATGTTGCTGTTGTTGTTGTTTTATTGTTATTATTATATGCTGACGTAACCAACTAACCACCAACTTCTAACGTAATTTATAATGTGAAGGGCAAATTTATACAGAATTTTTTAAAAATTTGAAATGAGGGGGTGTATTTACCCACCCTCACTCCAACATGACTCTGTCAATGGCTTAGGGGATTCAAAATAGAGATGTCTTAGGCCATTTTCATATCATTCATAGGAGCTTCAATATAGCTGTAGTAGAAATTATAAAGTCAAGCTTGAAATCTATCGTTTCATTAATTTATTTTTTTTATAATATTTTAGTACATTTCTACTCTAATTTATTATTTTAATATTTCATATACTTTACAGTGCTGTATTATCTAACAATATTATAATATTATATAATTCTAATAAATTAGTATGCATGATATAATTGATGAATTTTAATATACTATTTTAAACTCACCTTTGAATTTATAAAGTCAAGCTTGAAATCTGGTTGCAGAAATTATAATAATATCTTCACCTTTGAATTTAGATTGTTAACGAAGTGTACCATTTATTCTCTCTTCCTTATGTCATAAATAATTAAATTCAATAAAAAAAAACTTTAATAATATACTTGGTTTAGTTTCTTAGTCATTCCTCAATTCTCAACCTAATATATGTTTATAACTTGATTGCCTAGTTATTTCAACATATATATATATATATATATATATATATATATATATATATATATATATAAGCTGGTTTAGACGTTTAGTTGCAAGAATGCTTTCATGTACTCAAGACTAAATAAACATAAAAGAAGCCAATTTAATTCCTACCAGCATTATCAACTTTCAACAGCTGAACCAAGGCAAAGAAATAAACATAAAAGAAGCCAAATTTTCTGAACTTAACTACTTACTAATGTTCTTTTATTTTGTTCAGGTTTCCAACAGAAAGACATGATTTTTCATGTGAGCATTACTGTTATAACATGGATAATTATGCAGTAGGTTTAACATAACTAATTCAGTGGGTTCTGCTTCTGAAATTTTTCCAAAATTCTTCTTTCTTTTCTTTATTAAAAGTAACATGCTTCTGGTATGTGTGTGTGTGTATTATGTAAGGTGAATTTTCATTCAATTTTTATCATTCTTTAATTTAATATTTTTCTTCAATTTTGGGCTACTCTAAACACCATACAAATTGATGCATGCTAATAATTTTTTATTCGTAAACAGTATAGGCTGTTAGCAG
The DNA here is from genome assembly GCA_007407185.1 of Glycine tomentella. Lineage (NCBI taxonomy): Eukaryota > Viridiplantae > Streptophyta > Magnoliopsida > Fabales > Fabaceae > Glycine > Glycine tomentella. Next base: position 705,602 of record PYAF01004542.1, on the reverse strand, counting down.
TTTGTTGAATTCAATTTAACCATGTACTTATTACTCACATGTATCAGTGCACAATATGGCCTTGAGTTTTTTCCCTATGAATATCAAGAAAACAAAATGAAAAAAAAGGAACAGTTGTAGGTCATGGCATTAATGAACTAAAACACTGGCAAGCAGATTGAATTACTCTCTAAAGGAAAAGCTTGGACTAAAATAAGAGAAGAAACCAAACCTACTCATTGACATAAACTAAACTAAACTAAACAAAAGATAAATAAATAATAAAAAGGGTAGAGGTACCTCAACTCTGATACATGGGTAGGATGACAACTCACCATACCATATTTGGTAATGTGGTTGCAATTAAACATGCCTTTGCACTTTGCAATTATATTCCTCATCTTTCATGAGGATTTTATTTAGGAAATTGATGAGAGGAACACAGATTTGTGATTGGTTATTTGGTGCCCCTTCTCTTCAGCTTTCTTTCTTTATGACTAAATATTATAGTGTTAATACTCAATGAATTATGCAATTCTGTAGTTTCTCACCTGTGGATATATATGTACTGCATATTTTGATAATGTACTGCATATTTTAAAAAATATATTAACTTTAGATTTTCATAAAATGTTTTCTTTCATTATTGCTAGATAGAATCCAAGTAGACCGGTGTAATTGGAGATATGACTATTTTAAAAAAAAATTGCTTTTTATTTTAAAAAAAAAAAGCATTCTAAGACGGTTCTTTAAAAAAATCGTCTTAGAATTTTCTATTTTTAATTTTTAATTTTTTTATACATCTAAGACGGTTGTTTAGAAAACCGTCTTAGAATGTATATATTCAAAGACGGGTATGTTGTGATAACCGTCTTAGAATGATTTCTAAGACGGTTATACAGCATAACCGTCTTTGAATGTGCTCCCAAAAAAATAAAAATAAAAACATATTCTAAGACGGTTATCTTGTATAACCGTCTTAGAAATCACACATTCTAAGACGGTTATACCGTACAACCGTCTTAGAAGGTGCTCTCAAAAAAAAAGATTCTAAGATGGTTCGAGAACCGTCTTCTTAGATCTAACCTTTTAAAGTCGCTCGATTCAAAGACGGTTTAAGAACCGTCTTAGAATGGGTTCTAGAATCGTCTTAAAAAAGCTTTTTTGTAGTAGTGAAGGTCATGGTTAATCATGAGGTCCCTCGTCATTTCACAACATCTCAAGCCTTAGTGCCAGGATTTAGATAACAGTTGTGGTGGATATCACCATGACCATAGTGATCTTAATTAAGGAAATTATCTTTAGGCATCTAATTAAAGTAATTATTTTTAAGGATCTAATCAGAATATCTATCTACAGTATGTCTAATTAAAGTAAATATATTTAAAGATCATATTAGAATATTTATTTATAGTGTGCCTAATTAAATTAATTATCTTTAGGAGTCTATAAATAATAAGTTGGAGTCTATCTACAGTATGTCTAATTAAAGTAAATATATTTAAAGATCATATTAGAATATTTATTTATAGTGTGCCTAATTAAATTAATTATCTTTAGGAGTCTATAAATAATAAGTTGGAGTCTATACTATTTGAAATTCATTAGACATTTTACGAACAACAAGAGCTTTTGAGAGGAGAACTGCACCAGGAACAATTGGAGTCCGAATCTGTAAGGGTTTTTTTTATCTCTTTTATTTCTAATGCAATATTATATGTTGTTTAGTTATTCTATGACTAGGGGTGTTCGCGGTCTGGATTGGATCGGTTTTGAAGAAAAAATCATCCGATCCAATTCCTTCGGTTTGGTCATTTAATCATCCATTCGGTTTGAAATTTTTTTCAAATCCGATCCAATCCAATCCAATTTTTTTCGGTTTGGATTGGATCGGTTTTCAGTTTTTTAAAAAGTCTAAAAATAAAACTTATGAGACTTATTTTTATCAAAATAAGGAGTATCTAACATAAACAAACACATTCGTTGGACAAAAACAAACATCATTTTCTAATTTTCATTAGACAAACATGTTAATTGGACAAAATAAGAAGCAATGTATTGCATTTTTGGTTTTTGGGCTATGATGGGGAATAGGCCCAAGTAGATAAAGGGTAAGGTATAGTTTATAATTGGATCGGTTTTCATCGGCCAATCTGAAAACCGATCCAATCTGGTGAAAATTTTTGATTTTTTTTCGGTTTTCGGTTATTTCGGTTTTCGGTTTTTCGGTTCGGTCACCACGGTTTAGATCGGTTTGGATCGGTTGATGAACACCCCTATCTATGACTATGTTTGACTAAAATCCTTAGAACTCAGATTGTGATGTAGTTGTATCCATGTATTGTAGTTCCTCTTTTTAATAAAGTTCTTCGATGTTATTTAGTTAATTGTATCTTTTTTATCGCTTTCATTTCTATATTAGAATTGATCACTCTGATTATTAGTTACTTGCGTGTTAGTGATCATCTTCTCATAATTCACTGACCTATATAATGATAGGGTTCATGAAGCTTGCATTACCAAATTGGCGGCATGAATCTCATTTTTATAAACTTTTATGTTTTTCATCCTTAATTTTAAATTAAATCCCAAATGACCAATGTAGGATTGATTTAGGGGGAAGAGTATTCTCAGACTTTGACCATAGGTCGATAATTAAAATAAGAGGTATTAGACAATTAATTGGTAATTAAGAGTTCTTAATTAAAATAGTAATTAAGGAAAAATGGTACATGTGAAATCATTGTTAGTGGTTCTACATGAAAAAATCATTGGTGTTAATCTTAAAGATGATAATTCAACCCTTGATACTTGTTACAATCCTTTCTCCACACACATGCCTACCATGAATGAAGAATATAAAGTTGACGACATACATACAAATCGTAATGATCATGATGAAGGAAAATTAATTAACATCATATAATGTAATTATACATATATATATATATATATATATATATGTTTGTTTCCATGTTTACAAATAGATAACTTAAAATACTTTTGAGTTGACTTTAATTAATGTTATTTTTTAGCAAGCACATGACTACACCACCTAGCTCCTTTCTTCCCGAATCAGCACCTTCACTGTCTATGTCCTTTCCTCTCATAGAAAAGAGGTATTGTCTTGTATATTAAATGACTAAAATTTTCTTATTTTATGTATATTCATTTTTTTAGTTGGAATTTTTTTTTCATTTTGTATACATATTTGACTTTCTTTTCTTTCATTTTCATTCTTACAAAATTATATCATATTTCATTCCTTTTCTTTTCTTTCTCTTTCTTTTCTTTTCCTTTCTTTCTTTTAATTTTCTTTCCTAAACTAAACATAAAAAGAAAAATGTTCATTATATATGAGGCTTGAGAATTTGAATATATTTTGTTCCCACCAAGTCTAGATTTTATTTTGTGACATACAGTACAACAGTGAGACATACAGGAATTTTATTGAAAGGGGACGAACATAAAAAAAAATTATATCATAAAAAAAAGTATTCTGAAGACAATACAAACCTAATATACAAAAAAATTAAAAAATCTATTACAAAAATTAAGATCACTTAACTTGACTCTTACTCTACGTATTTTCATATTGTTAAAATCATCTATAATTGAATCTATGCTAAAACTCAAAACAATTTTTTTTCGATGTATGTAATCAAAGAATCATCAAGAAATTGGTCTTCCATTCTATTTCGAAGTCTAGTCTTGATTATCTTTATAGTTGAGAAAGATCTTTCAGTAGTTGTTGTAGAAACTGGAAGAGTGAGTACAAGCTAATCACTCTATCAATAACATGGTAAATAATGGACTTTCTAGTTCTTGCTAGCCCTTGACATGATTCAAATGTAATTGATAAATTAATCAAATCTGGATGTTTAGGAATGTCAAGCTCAAAATGTTGTAACTCTATCTTCAAATACAATTTTTCATGTTCGGTGAAATCTCTAGAATAAAATTTATCAACAAGTTTGCAAATATCATCACTGTTAAATGACTTGTACCAATTTCTTGGATCTAAAGCCATGCTCAAAGCAAGTAATTCAACATTATTATCATTGAACTTGTTATTTAATTCTCGTAATTGATAATCAATTGTAGCACAAAAGATATTTATCCCATAAAAATTTTCAGTAGAAAAATCACCTTGTTCATTTCGAGCACGATCTCTCCTTCGAACATATTTTGCACTCATATCTGAAATGTTAATGTCATATTTTATTCAAAATTCTTGAACATGAACCAAGAAAGCATCCCAACCTTTCTCTATTAATTTATGAAGTAACTCTTTTGTAGTTGAAACCAAATGTAAAGCATTTGAAATATCTTGAGACTTTCATTGCAAAGCTTGACAAAGGACTTCAATAATACCCATAATTTCCTTCATAAGGTGCAATATGATGACAAAATCAAAAGATGTATATATATATATATATATATATATATATATATGTCAAGTAACCGAAAAAATAATAAGATGACAAAGAAAACGTAATCTACTTGAAAAAGAATCTAGAATATAGTCCCAAACTCCTAATATTTCAACATCATTCACAATTTCAGGCAATTGAATAGTAACAAAAAAAAAACAAACAGACAATCACTTATAAATAATAGTTTTTTTATATAAAAAAAATGGGCTAGACCCAACATGGTAGAGGGTGCGTGTGTAAAAAAAGGAGGTGTAAACAATAGTTTATGTTTTTTTATTTTGTTTCAAATTTTACAAAAACAGGCTCAGCCCAACATGATAGGGGTGCATGTGTAAAAACAAGGGGCGCAAATAACATTTTATTTTATTTTAGAAGAGTAACAACATCCACAAGAAATGAGAGAAAAAAGAGGAAAATAGGAAAAAAGAAAGGAATCAAGGGATACCTGAAATTGTTCTTTTTCACTTGTTGTAGTACCAAATGACACAACTTTATTGACTCCTTATGTTCTTTTTGGATTTATGTCTCCTATTTGTCAATGTGTGTTTATGTCGTGATCTCTTCCTTTTATAGTGTTCTTTCTCTTCCTTCCTCTTTATTCTTTCCCTTTTTATTATTTTATTCATTTTATCATCTTCTTTTCCTTTTTTTCTTTTTATGTTATGTCTCTTTCCCTTTTTATTTTTATTACATTTTTTTCCTCTCTTTTTTTTATATATTTTTTCCTCTTTTATGTTTTCTTTTTTTTATTGTTTTAATATTTTTTCTTTTTTTACTACATTTTATTTATATTTTTTATTTCCCCTTTCAACTTTTTTTAATATTTTTTCTTTTTTTTGTTTTTTCTTTCATTTTCGTTTTTTTAATTTTTTAAAAAATATTTTTTTTGTTTCAAATTTTATTGGGGGCGGTGCCCACCCTATCCCCTACTTCCGCCTCTGCATTACAGTTCATTAAGTATTTATTAATTTTATAATGTTGCGTAGCATTGTTTTAAGTGAAAATGAAGATGCATTATTAATGTGGGTGCGGCTAGCTTATGATATATATTATGAAGCTTTTTATGATAGACTGCGAATCCCAGCTAAAAGTGACAACTTTAGATTATGACGTTTCTCCTCTCTTTTTATTTCAAAGTTCATATATAAATCCAATTAGCTGGCAGAATAATTCAATTACATAATGCATCAGATCCCTTCCAAACATACATTAAAAACATAGGTTTTGCATTAAATTTAATATATAGAAAAGTGCTCATCTAAGAAATTATGATGACGGGGCCAACCTGCTCAACCTTTTCTATGACAACAATTGGAATCAAGGGAATTACAGATCATACAGAATCAGGTGGTGAGGCAATGATTGTTTTGGAAGATAAAGTGAGAAAGAGACACATTTTCACGATTTTTAATTTAAGAAATAGCTGGGCATTTTGGCTGAAAATCCAAGCAAAATATGTTTTAGGAGTTATTAGTACTAAACGAATATAACTTGATGGCTTTTAAAAGTTGAGAAAGAAAATCATCATAGATATAGGGATTAAGGACTATAATTAAGTTTCCGGTACCTAAAAGCTATCATTTTTTTAGTGTATGCTAGACTATGAGTCTTATATCTTCAAGTCTGATAAATTTAAATTTATTCGAAGTTTGAGACATTTCTTGTAGGTTTTATTAATGTATGTTTAAATTAAGGGTGTAAATAAGCCGAGTTAAAATATTTGAAATTTAAGTTTAACATGTGGAAAAACAAAGTTCACTCAGTTATTTAAAAGAATCTAATTAAAAGTTTAGATTTGACTTGTTTCAAAAAATTAAAGCTTGACTTTGATCTGTTTGGCTCATTTAAAATTTAATTATTTTTTAATTTACAAAAAAGCTTAAATTATTTTTTAACTTTATCAATTTAATATTTAATAAATTATTTTAATAATAATTCTGTCAAACAATATTTTTAATAATATATAATAATCTACAAATAAAAATATGTGACCATGGATGCCAGTAAATAAGAATATGTGTTAACCATATGAATGTGATATAGTAGAATTTATATAATCTTAATTATATATATATAATTTAAATTTTTTCTCTTTATATAAATAAGATATTCACAAACTATTAATATTGAGAGTGTAAAACTTGAATTTGACTCATTTAAATAATCGAGTACAATTTTAAGTTTGAATTTGTTTATTTAATTAAACAAACAATTTGATCAAGTATTTAATGAATCAAGCTCAATTAATTCATGAATGACTTGACTTATTTAAATCCCTACTTGAATTTTTAACATATCTTTTAATCCAAAACTATTTGGCCAAATACATTCAGATTTTTTATTATAATTTTGAAAAAAAATGATTTAACAATATCACTAAATAAATATAAAATTTACAAGTAAAATAATCCCAAGAAATTAACTAAAATTTACCATTAAACCATATATACTTATAATGTTTTGAATTGAATATTTTTTTAATCTTATAGGAATTGTGATTCTTTTTATTTTAATCTTCCAAATTTATTTTTTCTGGTTTTGATGTTTACAAATTTATTTATTTTTAATTATTTTCTACTATATCATTTAGTGAATTCATGATGTGACTTATATTTAGACAAGTCATGAATAAAAAAACTCTTAGATAATATGATATGTTATGTCTAGATATATCTCATGTAATCATTAAATATCAATAGAGATAATTTTTACAAAATTTAAAATATATAAAAATCAAAGAAGTCACATATTTACAATAACTAAAAACATTTTAAGCCTCAGTTTTTATAAATTTGAGTATAGATAATTAGCATGATAAGGATGACTATTTATAAACAACTAGCGTGGACAGATTTTGAAAAAAAAATGGAAAAAAAAATTATAAAATGAATAAAATAAAATTAAAAATAAAAAAAAATTGTGTAGCCGACACGTGATGGTGGTTGAACAATTTTAATGTAGATATAGATTATATTGATTAAATTTTCTTTAGTAAGAAGTTACACATCGCACGAGGTTAATGCTGTTATTTTAAGTGGGGTGTTTTACAGACCATGTTTGTGGGTTGGATTTCATGAACGCGGGGAGGGTGTTGGAGACGAGGGAGGAGAGATTCAAAGGGTTGGGAGTTGAGGTTGGGGTTTAAGTTTAAGGAAGGTGGGGTTTTGGAACAGAGAGAAAGCCGTCGTGCGAGGTTTACTAATTGAAAAAAGTGGCCACATTTGGGAATTGTCTTCACAAATTCGTCATACTCAAGATCCTGCATAATATAATTTTAAGTCAATGTTGTTAATTTCATTGTGTATAGAATTTGCATGGAAGTGGTGCTGTTTAGTATGGGCTGGTATAATGAGTTTAGGAGTACAATTTCCATAGAGCATTCACAACGCATTAACATGCAGTATGCAGACTTCCATTTTGAACCATTAGGGCATAACATAGATGAAGGAGGCTGATGTTGTGGTATGCATCCTCTCTTAAATGACATAGGCTTCCTTCTACGTCAGTTCAACTTCTGGATCAGCAAATAGTTGGTTTCTCCAATAATGCAACAATTCATAGCTAGGATTGGTGTAATGGTAATGATTCTTTATTTTGACGTGAGCCTATGAGTTCATTTTGACATGGAAACTATTTGATAGGCATGAGTTGGTTATGTCATCTTCCCTTATGGTTCTAAATGAGGAATGAAATGTAACTAATGCTAAGGTGTTGATAGCCTAACTAGATTGCAGGCATTCTTCCTTCTGGTTTTCCTTTTTATTGGGGATAGAAAATATTATACTTCCATGTTCAAGCGACATCCTAATTTTAATTGTCATGCCTTACGGGGGCCATTGGATGATCTTAACAAGACAAAAATTTATGTTTGATTGTGAACAAAATTGATTAGAATTGGATATGACAACATGTTTCAATTGTTAATGTCTGGTAAACTGAAAATTTATATTTGGAGATGGCCATAAAGCTTATGTACTTATTTGAAATTTTCCATTTTTTTAAGTAAAGCCAATATATCCCATGATTATAGCTTGGAAGAAGAACATAAATAGGAATGTGTTTGGTATAAATAAAATATCTTGTAAAATATTATTTAACAATGAAATCTTTATACTAAACAATAATATAAGTAGAGACAAATTAATTATTATATAGTAGTATGTAATATGTGATTATATTTGCTAGCAGTATTCACTAAACAAACAGATGAAGAATTCATTAAACAGTGTTATACATGGCCAAATTGATGTGTCAGTTAAGTGTGGCTGTAGTTGGCTTCAAATTCTTATCGTTGGACATTAACAAGTCTGTACATTAATGGTTACAGTTGAGGGTTGCCCTTGATCCAAAGCGGCACTACAAGAAAGATGTACAAACTGTTTGGTTAAATGTTGATGCTTATTTATACCATTTCCTGGCTAAATCATTTGCTGAATTTGTATTATACAAAAATATATAATGATCCTTTATGGAAAGAAAAGATAATTGAAGACTTTATGGATGCGGAGAGGGTTGAAGACTCTGTAGATCCAGAGATAGTTGAGATAGTTGACAACTCTTTAGATTTAGAGAGAGTTGAAGACTCTATGGATGCAGAGTGGGTCAAAGACTCTTCAGATTCAAAGATAGTTGAAGACTCTATGGAGGCTAAGAGAGTTGAAGACTCTTTAGATTTAGAGAGAGTTGAAGACTCTATAGATGAGGAGTGGGTTGAAAACTCTATGGATGCTGAGAGAGTTGAAGACTCTTTAGATTTAGACAGAGTTGAAGACTCTTTAGATGAAATTTCTAATATTGTACCTATGTCTTTTAGATCAGAGAGGGAAGAGAGGGAAATGCAGAAAGTACTTAGAGACATTTTAAAGATTTATCTTTTGTATTAGTATCATCTTTGTTTTGTTGTAATGGTAAAACACTTTATTAGTGTATTTTATTTTTGGTTTGTGGGCGAATTATGTTACTTATCTAATTTTAATTCATCCCATACTATTTGATTAATTATTTGTAATATTATTTTTCTATATATAGATATGTCATCAGGTAGTGTTGATCCTCCCCGACCCTCGTCACATGACAATAGTGGCAAAGGGACAAGTGGGAAGAAAAAACGATATGTGGTAAAACTACTACCACTTAGAGATAGTTTGCCATCATCTACCTCATCTTTGCCTACTATATATATGCCAATTAGATCTTCGAATGTTGTACCTACACCATATCCACCTCCGACTGAAAGTAGACCATCTTCATCTCCAACTAATGGATGTGGATCGTCCCCGGTACCTACATCCACACCATCCCCATTCCTGGCAGTAGCTAGCATGCCTACTAATGAAGACGTTACAAATTTGGCCATGGAAGACCTCCCCAATGATCTCCTACGATTACACTTATCAATGTAGCGTAAGTATTAAAAATTTAAATAATTATCATTATATATCATACATCATTAAATTTTTTAATTTTTTATGCATTATATTTTCTATTAAGGTTTCATCCATCTAAGGTTGTGGCAAAGGCTGTCAGATTGGCCAACATGGTAAGCAATTCCAAAAGATCATCAAAAACTCTTTTTCCAATGTTTTAAGGTAACTTATTCACCTCTGAATAAATTACTTCAATGGTTGAAATGGATACCTCATGGACCAAATTTTTTTATTTATTTCAAAATTGAGTAATACTTTTTTTGTGGGAAGAAAAAATATTGCATTCATTTGTGATCTATATTTAATATCCTTCATTTGTCTTGGAATATCAGTAATAAGTAATGCTGATTTTGCTTTATTTTATCTGAAATGGTAAAATTGATTTTTTGTTAACTGTGTCATTTCATAACTTTGTGATACTTTAGAGAAAATTGGAATGAAGACCGGAGGAAGAACATGAAATTAAAAAAGTTTTAACTTGATCGAAAGCCTCTCATAGACTTTCTGAGATGTTTAGGGATGCCCAAAATGAAAATAAAAGGTCATATTGGATTGAAGATCATGTCTGGAACGATCTGTTATCACATTGGAATGCACCTGAATATTGTTCCAAGTGTCAATAGGCCAAAAGAAATCGGTCCTCTGAAAAGGGTGAGTGTATGCGCACAGGTGGTTATATTAGCTTGTAGGATCACGTCATTCGCTTGGTAATATCATCTTAAAATTGTAATACATGTTTTTTTGTACTTTTTTCATTCTTTATTTAATGTTTAATTTATTTTATAGTGTTTGTAAATAGTCTGGGGAGCTTGGTCGATCTGCATACATTGATGAGGTTTTTCAACAAACTCATTTACGAAAGGATATTGGTCAATTTGTCGATGATAGATATAGGCAGACACATGTGAGACCATTATCTTGCTGCTCTTTTATTTTTTTTAAATATTTATTATTTATATTAAATAACGATTGTTTATGAATGACAAGAACAATTTGAGACTAGACTATCTCAAGCTAGGTCAGATGTTGCATGTTAGTGAATAAAAAATAACTCCTTTAGACCCTGTGGAAGAACAAAGACTTAAGACTCGATGTTGGGTTGCAGCTGCGGGACCAAAGCATAAGGGATGCCTTTACGATGACAAGTTCATGCAACATGTGCAAGGATCTTCCAGTCACACTTAAGATTCAGCGGAGATTAATCGACTAAGAGAGGAACTTCGTCAATCAAAGGAGGATATGCATGTATTTCAGTCGGTTGTACTTCAGTTCCTACCTCCTGAAGCGCAAAACATTATTCATCAACATCAACAACCTGACCAGCAGCAGCCATACCAACAACAGCAACAACACAATGAGCAACCACATGACCCACAACAATAACATAATAACCAACAACCAGATGACCAGCAACAACAACACGATGACCAGCAAAGACACTCTGGCAATGACTATTTTGATTACTGACTTAGCAACACAAAATTACTAATGACATATTAGACACCATGCTTTTATTTTACATTTATTTTGAATTTAAGTCAATTTATTTTGGATTTATGAATTTGAGTATTTTGTTAATTACAGGTATGTGTTAATTTCAATATTGACATATAATAATATAAATGAAATAAATATATTCATAAATAAACAATGTAAATAAACAATGTAAAATTATAAAAAAAAAATTATTGAAAAAACGTTACCGACAGATTTGTCCAACTGAAAAAATCTGTTGATAATTTCTCACGGATGGATTTCCAATGGATATTTCCCTCGAAAATTATCCACAGATTTTTCCGACGAAAAATCAGTCGGTAATTTCTCACAAAATCTACCGATGGATATTTCAGTCGAAAATTACCGATGGACACTAAAATTTTGTTGGTTAAAATTTTCTATAACCATTTTATCGAAAGATTTGTGTCCATCGGAAATCCATCAAAAATTTTGAGTTACCGACAGATTTTAAGGGTTACCGACTGATTTTTGCCGTCATAAATACTTTTTTTTAGTGTCATAAAGAGTTTATTTAAGGGACATGTGTGAAAACAATTTTTTAGGAGACATAAAGAAATATGAATATTTTGTGAATTCAGTCTTACTCTAATACTTGATAAGAGGGAAAAGCAAAAAACGAGTACATAGTTTATTTATAATTATCAAATTATGTTCATATTTTAACAATTAACAAGGTAAAAACAAGCAAACAAACGACGACACTCGCATTAATGTTCAAGCACGTAATTAAGTTATTCGTGGATAGCACATATTATCTTTTTATTTAGTGAATAAATATTTAGTGTAACAAAAAATATCATTAAGAAACAATATACTATATTTTATTTTATTTTTTATCAAAAAATATTAATTGATAGTTTATTAATTTTTATTTGTGAACATAATTCAAACTCACGAGTTCTTCTCTTCTTCTTCTTTCAACTACCAGTTAACCTTACTTCTATTATAAAAAAGGATAAAATATATTTTTATAAAAATTTTAAACTTTAGTTTGTATTTAGTCTTTCTAAAAAAAAGTTGTTCATCTAATTTGTCCTTCTAATTTGGAACTTGGTACACGATACAAGGTGCATTATTTTTGGCGAGGGATGAACATGGTGATGGTCACGGATCATGGTGAGGCTTGTGTTATTCCATTGATGATGAAAATTGCGCAATTAGTTGTTGATTGTGGTAACATGGTTATTGGCGGTTTCAATGGTAGTCGCTTGGTGTCTAGTTTCAAAGTGATTCAAGCTTAGCTAGGTTCAAGAGTGGTTGGAAGAAAAAGGGGGACAATGACCAACTTTAACTGTGAAAAAAAAGAAGGGAATCCAAGGAAAAAGGGAAGAGAAACATCGAGGAGAAGAAGAAAAAGTTAAGGTAACATTGTCATTTACATTGATAAAAGAGAATGCATACACACTATTAGTAGTGAGTATTTTTTTTCCTCTTTAATTATTATTATCTTAAGTATCAATTTAATCAACATTATTATGTGATAACCTCTTCTGGTCGATACAGTCTTGAGGTCAATATTTGACCTATACTAAAATAGTTATTAGCATCGACATCTAGAAAAAGTTAAGGTAACATTATCATGTACATGTACATTGATAAAAGAGAATGCATACACACTATTAGTAATGAGTATTTTTTTCCTCTTTAATTATTATTATCTTAAGTATCAATTTAATCAACATTATTATGTGATAATCTCCTCTGGTCGATACAGTCTTGAGGTCAATATTTGACCTATGCTAAAATAGTTATTAGCATCGACATTTGATGATAAGCGTTGAATTTTAGTTAATGCTAAGAGGCATTTTTCATATAATTAACAATCCTTAGATTTATAGTCAATTTGTCTTTTTAAGTAATTTTTAATGCATTTTCGTTATGATTACTAATAAAATATTTAGCACTCTAGATTAACAAAATCTTTATATATTTATAAGGGTTTTGTCTTTTTCATAGGCACATATATTCCGCTACCTATAAATCTAGCAATTCCTCCAACGAACAATGAAATAGACTTACCTGCGTAGTAGTATAGTACAAGTATTAATGAACTTTGAATGCCATATGATGAGAATACCTAGAAACCCACCTACCATGTAACCAAGTCTAGTTTTCTTATTCCAATGATTTGATTATGGATTACAGAACATCTCATCGAATTATTAACTAACTTGAATATTAATCACACGCCCCCCAACGAATACTTGGCTGCCATTTCGATATCATAATTGATTTTCAACTGCTCTTAAATGGTGCAATGGAGTGCGGATCATGTTAAGAGCACCTCTAATGATATTCAAATCATTAAGGCAATAATATACTTCAGGTCAAATGGCTTTTTCTTTATTTTATGCACCACCTAATCAGACAAAAGTAGAAAGTTCCATTTCCATAGATATTCCTTTATGATTGAAGCACCCATCTATTTTGTTCCCATGTGTGAAAGTAGTTCAATTACGTTATGGAATTTTGCACTTCATTCCTTTCTTCTTCTTCTTCTTCTTTTTTTTTTTTTTTTACTATAAATCACTCATAGCAGAAGAGAAATGCCACTAAACTCTGCCACCAAACCCTATTTATTTAACGTCGAACAATAATAAATTGTATTTCAATGGAAATTTCCTATTAATTAAATATAGCCCTTTTTCTAGGGTTTAATCATATTATTTTAATGTGAGTTAATTTTGAAATAATTTTTTCATGTGAAAGTTTTATATTTATCTCTTTTTTTAAGTAGACTTTTTTTGTGAAAAAATTAATTGAGAGACAAACTTATTTTTATATCAAAGTAAATGTGAAATTTTAACATGAGAGACTTCATATCTGATTATTATTTGCACTTGAAAAACTAAAATACCTTTTCTCATTGTTGTTTTCAATCCTATAGAACTTAATCCACCTTACAACCTACAAATAACTCATTGATGTAATGGTGTATGGATCCATTGCGTTCACATGTGAAAGAACAATATTTTTATTCAGAGAATCCGTATTTAAATATCTTCTTGTATAAAATTTCATTGGGTTAGTGACAACTACGCAGTGTGAGTAAAATTAATTTCTAATATGATGAGTTGGAGAATGCATTTGATCTCATATACAAGACAAAAAAAAAAAAAAAAACTTTACAACTTACAAATTACCTACATGAATTAAATTAGAATTGTCTATTATTTGAGATTTGGACACGACTGATTTTATTTTAATTATTTCTTCTAAGAAAAGAGTATGACCCTTTTTCTCTTAATGCATGTTTCATTTTGCATTGTTGAGAGTTGAGACACTGAATGTGCATTGAATCGAAAGTTGACAATTTGTTGCTTCTCATAGAATGCGACATAGGAATTTGTGAAATAACCATTGGAGTAATTAAGAATCAAACACAAACACTCAATTAGTTAACCAAACTAACTGATCAGATTGGAGAGAAAAATAATGCTTTTTTTAACAAAAATTTAGGACATGTTAGATCTTACTAATTTTGTGGAGTATAAATCTTAGATGCATATGTTTGAAAAGGATAAAAATTAAGAAATAGAAATATTCGATGTCGAATATGATATTGAAAATTTGCTGGGGGAAGTTACAGTTATCAATCAAATCACCACTCAAAAAGCATAATATTTTACTTAATTTGTTTAATGTATAATGTTGCAATAGTTTAAGCATAATACTTTACCAACACTAAGCGTGAGCATAATTTATATATTTAAAAAAATACACACACACACATATATATATATATATATATATAAAGTATTTAAATAAAGATCGCCAAAAAAATATGTAAATAAAATTTAAAATATATAAAATATAATTTAAATAATTAATTTGATGTATTACGATAAATTTAGTTTAAAAATTATTAATATAATAAATCAATTCAATTATTTAAATTATAATTTTATATACTTTTAGTTTTATTTATATTAGTGTATATATATATATATATATGCAATTTTTACGAATTGTATTACACGTACATATTCATTTAAATCCAGTTCTACTTTCAAACATTATTAAACCATAAGGTTTTTTTTATACCTATTGCATGATCAATCTTTTTTTCCTTGCATTTTGTTTGGTTTAAATGCTTCTAGAGAGACGATTTTAAGAAGGAAGATATATGATGAAGATTGAGGGTGTAGATAGATTGAGATAACATTGTTTCAATTTAATCAATAGTTTTATGATTAAATATTGGATATGGAATTACATTAAATATTCGAAAAGAGGCCAAGTTGTTGATGTCAAAAGAAAAGACGATAAGATTATAATGATTAAGCTTGTAGTGAAGGATCTAATTTTGAATATTCTTAGTGCGTATGCACCCCAAGTTAGACTACAATCAAATAAAAATAACAAATTTTGGGAAGATTTGGATGAGGTCTTGAGAGGAATACCACGAGAAGAGAAGATTTTCCTAGGAGGAGATCTAAATGGTCATGTTGGTAAAAACAATGTAGGTTTTGATAGAATTCATGGAGATTTTGGCTATGGGATGAGAAATGAGACTGGCGAAGATGTCTTGAATATTGCACTAGCCTATGACTTGATGCTAATGAACACATTTTTTCGAAAAAAGGAGTCTCATCTTATCACTTATTATAGTGGCCAAAATTGTAGTCAAATTGATTTCTTTATGACTAGAAGGGAAGATATAAATTCTTGTATTGACTACAACGTCTATCCTGAAGAATGTGTTGCGACACAACATAAGTTGGTACTTCTAGAGGTTCGGTTCAACAAAGTTCTTAATTTGAGGAAGAAGGCTCAAAATCCAAGGATAAGATGGTGGAAGCTAAAGGAGGAAAAACAAATAGAGTTTAGGAAAACATGTTGCATGAAGGACCGTGGGAGTTTATTGGAGAAGCTAATGAAATTTGGAATAAGATAGCTATGTGTGTCCAAAATGTGGGAAGGAGGGTGTTGGGTGAAAGTAAAGAAAACAAAGTTCTTACAAAGAAAACATGGTGGTGGAATGGAGAGGTATAGGAGGCTATTAAACAGAAGAATGAATGTTTTAGATCTTTGCATAAATGTCTCAATGATGAAAATTTGCAAAAGTTTAAAGTAGCGAGGAAAAATACAAAGAAAGTAGTGCGGGAAGCTTGATGCAAAGTTTTTGACGATTTGTATAAAAATCTTGGGAGCAAGGATGGTAAAAAAAGTATATACATACTTGCAAAAATTAGGGATAAGAAGAGTAAAGACCTCACCCAAGTTAGATGTATCAAGGATATAAATCAAAAGTTTTTGGTAAGAGATGAAGATGTAAGTGAAAGATGGCTAAACTAATATAACAAACTTTTTCATGGGGATGACAATAAAAGTGAGGTGGATTTCGAGGACGTTTTTGATGTTCTGAAAAGAGGATTTATGTGCAGAATTAATACACTGAAAGTTAAGGAGACTTTAAGGAGGATAAAGAATAATAAAGCTTTGGGATCCGATGACATCTCTATTGAAGTGTGGAGAAGCTTGGGAGATGTGGCAATAAAATGGTTGACCAATCTTTTCAATAAGATTATTCAAACAAATAAAATGGCTGATGCTTGGAGGAAAAGTATACTTGTGCCTATTTACAAAAACAAGGGAGATATCCAGAATTGTTCTAACTATAGAGGCATCAAGCTTATGAGTCATACTATGAAATTGTGGGAGAGAATTATTGAACATCGCCTAAGGAGGGAGACCAAGGTTTCCGTAAATCAATTTGGATTTATGCCAGGAAGATGTACCATGGAAGCTATCTTCTTGATGTGACAATTAATGGAAAGGTATCGAAAAAAGAAGAAAGACTTACATATGGTGTTCATAGATCTTGACAAAGCATACGATAATGTCCCAAGAAAAGTCTTATGGTGGACTCTTGAGAAGAAAAAGGTAGCATTGAAGTATGTTAATGCAATCAAGAATATGTATGATGGGGCTACTACATGTGTGAAAGCTTGTAATGGAACATCAAAGTATTTTTCTATCACGGTAGGTTTTCACCAAGGTTCGGCTCTTAGTTTTTATTTCTTTGTCTTAGTGATGGATGAACTAACAAAAGATATTCAAGAGGAAGTGTCGTGATGTATGCTTTTTGCAGATGATATCGTGTTTATTGATGAGACCAAAGATGGTGTTAATAGGAAGTTGAAATTGTGGAGAAACACTTTGGAGTCTAAAAGATTCACGATAAGCAAGAGCAAGACAGAGTATATGAAGTGTGAGTTTTTGCGTGTAAGAAATAATGTGATCAAGACACAATGCATCTACTTGGTCAAGAGGTACCCAAGAAAGATGTTTTTAGATATTTGGAATCAATATTGCAAAAAGGTGGTGAGATTGATGAGAATGTAAATCATTGAATCAGAGCATGGGGGATGAAATGACGGAGTGCATCTGGGTTTTTGTATGACCGCAAAATTCCTCTTAAGCTAAAAGGAAAATTTTATATAACAACTGTAAGACCGACAATGTTATATGGATCGAAATGCTAGCCAACACATAGGAAAACATGAATATAAAATAAGGGTAGTAGAAATCAGGATATTAAGGTAGATGTGTGGTTATACGAAAATGGATAAGATAAGAAATGAGGATATTCGACGAAAGGTAACAATAGTACCGGTGTGTGAAAATATGAGGGAACATAGATTGAGGTGGTTTGGGCACATTATGAAACGTTCACTGGATGCTCCGGTAAGAATAAGAGTTTGTTACCAAGAGCTCGATACAAAGAGAGGTAGAGGTCGACCGAAACTTACCTAGGGAAAGGTAATTAAACAAGACATAATGGAATGAGAAATAAATTGGTAGACGGTGTGTCTCAGAACAGAGTGGAGAAAAGTTATAAACTTGGTGGAGGGTTAGACCCATTAGTATCTTTATGTTTCAGTCGTTTCCTTTTTTAATTTTTTTCTCTTCATTTCTCCCCTCCTCCTTTCACTCTTCTTTTATTTTAAATTTTTTTTTGTCTTATTTTCCCTTTTTTTTCTTCCCTTCTCCCTTTCTTTCTTTTTGTCTTATTTTCGATCTATCATTGGATTCATCTACCATCGACCCCAATTAACTTAGGTTAAAATATTATTGATGTTAATTCGAAAAGAGACCAATAAGGTGTGTCATAAATTATTAGTCACTTGGATCCTTCAAAAATATAATACGAGTTTGATTCTTAACTATGTGAATAGAATAATATTTGTGGGAAAATATACTCTATTTTTTTAAGATAGTCTCATGATTTTTTAAGAGAAAATTTATTATTCATAATTATTCTATAAGACTTAGCATAAGTGCATAACCGTCTCTCTTGAAAAATATTTGTAGTTTAGGAAAAAAATACGATGAAGATACTTTTATTTACTAAATATGATGAAGATACTTATTCCTTTTTATCGGTGGCCATAAAATAAAATAGAGAGAAAAGGCTAAAATTTGTGGGTTCCATGTGATGAATTTTTTTACACTCGTGTGGGCAAAAAAGTTATGGTGCAATGAAGCTTTTATTATTGTTGTGCGTGGAGAGAAAGAAGAGTGACAATGTATATGCAAAGACTAAAATAACCCTGTTAAATAATCGATTTTTTTATGCATTTTCTTCTATCATAAATGTAGAAAAGAAAAGTAAATATGCTTGTTTTATTTCTTAATTTCTTTTTTTTATTTAACCAAATGTGTTGAGAGAATATTCTAATTTTCTTTGCTTAATTTTCTTTATATTTTCAACCCTTTTAAAAAAAAACTATAAAATGTACTAATTTTTCAAATTTTTTTATTTAATCCTCAAGTACAGGCTTAGCTGCGTGCTCCTTGTCCTGTGCTGCTCTCCCACATGACCACATGGCAATGAACTTACTATATTAACTAGATTTTTCGCTTATTTAAGTTAAAGTTGAACACAGATTTAGGAATTAAAGTCTAGAAACGGATTAATTCTGCCACCATTTGTGTGTTATTAATGCCATGTCACATGCTTCTCTTGGAAATTCTAAAAATGACTTTGTTTCAGACCATCAACTCCGTTAAAATAAAAAAAGCATAGCAATAAAATAATTGAGCCATGAGGTTTGAACAGTACAATTGTAGTGTACGAGGGTACCTCACTGTTAGGGCGGTTTGCAATGGAAACCAATGCAGTCAGAACCTATCAATGACTTTTAATCTAGCAATTAGCAAAATATGTTTAATAATTAATACTCCAATGTACTTGAAGGATCTCAGTCCTAGTCACTCGTGACTTAAATAAACCAACCCCACATGATTTAACCTGCAAAACAAAAAAGAAGGATAAGGAAAAAAATGATAGGCAAATTTTTTTTTTTTTTTTGTCACCATAAGTCATAATTAATAATTAATACTAAGTATGAAATATTTATTAGTTTTTATTTATAATTATATTTTGTTTGAGAATATGATTAATTTATTTTAGTAAGATTTTTTTCTCAATAACAATTTTTTATCTATAGATTTTCAATTCGAGACTTTAGAAAGATAACTTTTAATAATTAATGATTTATTGATATCAACAAAAACTATCTAATTAAAAGCTATAAAAATTTAAAATAATGTTTTATTAAAATGTATTATTAATATATTTTTATTATCATGATTTGTCATGTACTTTAATATATTTTTAAATTACAAACTACATTAATTTGTTAATTAATATACTTAAAATATTAATTCACATGGCCCGTGATGTTTAGAGTAACATCAATTATTCACTAGGCTATAATTAAAGTGGACCACTTTTGTCCCCTATAAGCTATCTGTTCTAAAACATTAATTTATTAATTAAAAAAACCATTGACCGAATAAGTGACTTAAATGTCTTCAGATAGATAATATTAAGCATCTTATGCAACGAGGGCTAAAATCTTATGCACCTTTGACTTTGATTTTCCTTATTAAGTATACCAAATTGAAAGTTATTTTTATCACAACTTGCTTGATACATGAATTTAATTGTTAAATGATGAGTGTTTTCACACTATCAATTAATTAAAAATTATTTTAAAATAATTATTATAAAAATCAATTATTTCAAATTATATAACAATTCAGAATTACATAAAAGTACAAAAAATATTTACATTATCAATATATTTTAGATAAATTCTTGTAATATTTTTTTAAGGAGTCTTGAAAGGTACTACATGCATTAAGGCACATGAAATATATATCCTCTAAAAGATTTTCAGTAACCTTAAAAAATAAGCATTGAATAATTTATATTTTATAAATAATTAATAATTTTAATAAAAAAAACTGTTTATTTTCTAAACTGTATTTACTAATATTGGCAAGGTTGCTAACGTAGGATGTTTTGAATAGCCAGTCAATTGACCAGGGGTACTCTTCACAATAAAGAAATTAGAGAGCAGGTAACTATTTACCTCAGAACATGTGTATATCCTCAAGGAAAAATATTTTAAATTCATTTCTACTTGGAAATTGTAACTACACTCTGCTCATGGTGTTTGACCCTCATCTCTCAGGTTCCAGTGATGAATATATGCCTTTTCATGATTCAATTCTTGTGAATGTTGAGTTCTTGATGGTAGTATAGAATTACAATGTTTATCTTACGAACAAATTGCAGAATGCCAAAACTTTCAGCTATAGAAGATCAGACAACAAAGTATTGTCAAACTATAACAAAAGTCTCATTCAGCTCGATTAAACATGAAATTTTAAGATATTAAATACAATAAGATCCCTCTTATAACAACTTCTAATGTCCTTGCTGATCTTCATCTCTCGCTTTTTCACAAGACTAAATAAAACCCATACAATCCATTGCCAAACAATAAGGTTCAAGAGTTGGTGAATTGGAAAATGAAAGTCATAATCATACTCCTTGTTTCATAAATACCAAAAGGGTTCTGTTACATCTAAATGAACTCACTCTTCTCTCACTCACTCACTCACTCTCATACATTGGATTTGTTATAAGGTACAGAAGGACAAAAAAGAAAAAGGATAAAAATTGCAATATTAATATATGCTATACTATCTGCACAGTGGACTTTGAGGATGGTGAGAATAAGCAAGTTGGTTTTCTGAGCAGTAACCCATCATCATCTCTTCAATGCTGAGTCTACATTCTTGGGAGGAAAACTTGTCCTCCTTTCCTTCCACCATCTTCAAGATGCTCTCAAAAACAGCCACTTCACAAGGAATCCTCAGAACTCCCGTTTGTTGAAAGCCAAATTCTTCTTCTGCTTCTCTGAGGAGAATCTGAAAGGCTTGGTGACCTAAATATTCAGTTGGTATAGTGAACCTCTTGAGCTCTTCACCAACACAAACAGCTAGGTACCCTTTGGGGACTACATTGCTTGACCCTCCTTCACGTTCTGATAGGGAAAGTGTTCTCTTAAGAAACTTCATGCTCTTGCTTGTGGTAGCGGTGGCGGTAGTGGTGGTTACGATATTGGTAGTAGTTTTTGATGAGTTGGCTAACTTTCTCCATTTCTTGAGGATCTGTTGAAGCCTAACAATTTCTCTGATCTTGTTAGATTTCTTTAGATCCATAGAAGAGATGGTGCCTCTTCTTTTGGAGTATGGTATGGATTAGTCTTTTGGGGGAGGCTCTTTGCTTTTTTTCTACTGACTTGGTTAAATGGGGGTGCATGCTACCAATATTTATAGGGCTTGAGACCATGGAAACTCTCGTTTCCCAATGATGAGAGAAGTTTTCTTTTGTTTTCTAAATGAGAATATAATAATCGCCACTTGAATTCTGTATGTCACATGCATGAGAAAACCAGCAACAGAGTTTTACATGTTAGGAGGAGTTAAAGGGCAATGCTAAAAGAGCATCATCACCTAAACAATGGAGATGATTGACATATAACTTGTTGAAGAGATAAATAACTATATATATATATTCTAAGTTACAAAATTATTTTCATTAAAATAAATAACTATATACTTCCTCCCTCCTTAATTATAAGATTTTTTTCAAAAATATGTTTGTCTTTTTTTATAAGATCATTTTCTAATTTTTAGATGTATTAATTATTTTTTCCTACATACTTTTACTTAATTATTCTCTCGTCAAACATGAATGAGAAACAATTAAGTGTATAGAGAAATAAAGAAGAGATAAATTGGAATGAGAGTAAAAAAATTGACAAATTTAATGTGATTAATCAAATTAACTACTTTTTTTAAAGGATATGAATTAGTTGAAAGGGTATTAAAATTAAAATTAAGGATAAAGAAAGTATAATCTTAAAAAGTGAAGAGATTAAAATTAGATTAAAAAATCAAAAAGACTAAAAACAGAAATCCTACAAAAATTTCACAAATTTGATCATTTTGGCATCTTAGCTAACTCTCTTTCCCTTTTTTTTCAATGTGACAAATAGAAAATAAAGGATTATTATTATTATTTTAGTCCGCAAATTTTTTTGAATTATTTTTTAGTTTCTTGATTTTTTTATATATATTTTTAGTCCAGTAATTAAATTTTTTTCTCCTTGCTTACTTAACAATAACAAGGACTACAAGAATTAAAAAACCTAAAGACTAAAAATAAGGATGAAAAAAAAAGACTAAAATTAGATTAAAAAATCAAGAAAACTAAAAAAAAACAGAAATCCTAAAAAAATCACAAATTTTATCATTTTGGCATTTTAGCCAACTATCTTTCCTTTTTTTTCCAAAGTGGCAAATCTAAAAAATGGTGAGGCCCACTTCATTTTTTAATATTTTCTTTTTTATTTAAGTTGTATTTGTATCAAACTGAGAAACGAATAGATTTTTCTATGTTTTATTCTCTTTTGTCCATCACATTTCCGATATTTATAAATATTTTCAATACAATACATATAGTTTTGAATACAATAGAGTTAATTTTAAACAACTAAAACTAAAAAATAAATACTAAGATAACATTTATAACACTGTTTTAAATACAATACAATACATAGTTTATTTTCCATTCATATTTTTATGCACTAGAAAAATATTTAAATCTTTTTAATGAGATAAAAACAAATGAATTTAATCAAGCAAAGGACAAAGACTTAAACATTTTATTTTTCGTATTAGCTCGTTACCACTTATAATCTAGAAATAAATGGTAACCAATACTTTAAGGATACTGATTAAGAAAAGAAAATAAAACTGAGAAATTCATTGAAATGTAACAAAATACATTTAATTGTGATTTTTAAATACATTTTCATATGATTTTGTGTAAAATATTTTTTAAAAAAATTTGTTAACCAGTGCTTAGTTCTTAAGGACACTTTTTAGCGATGCCTAATTCACCTCAATAAACCTTAGTGTTACACGAACAGTATTTAAGACGGAGAGTTCACCCATGATACATTAAAATCCATCTAACAGACTAGTAGTGTCTTGGTGACTTGTTGATCATGGTTCGAATCCGGAAACAACCTCTTTGCATATGCAAGGGTTTGCATATGCAAGGGAAAGGTTGCGTACAATTTTCCTTCCCCTTACCTGCGCATAGCGTGGGGCCTCCAAGAAATGGGGTACGTAGTTTTTTTTTTTTAACAGACTAGTAGTATTTTGTGTGTGTACTAACATGCATACTGGTAATTGCTAACTTTTCTTTATATGATTACATGATTGATAATTTATTAACAATAAATGAGGAACAAATGCAATTTAATTTGCATGAACTTCAGTATGTAATTAGATAGATGACAGAGAGTATGTGCCATCTGAATAAAAGAAGAATCCGCATTTGTACTGGTTGAATCAGGCCCCCGATATTTCTACAATTCTAGTGCAAAACATAGGGTCATCTTGCATTTTGGGATGATCATCCTTGTAATCTACTAATCTTCATATGTACCAGTGTTTAAGTAACTGAAATAGATTCAATCTGAAAATTGGTGAATCGACCAAACTATTAATTCAACAACAAAAAAAGGTTAATATAAATTGGTCAAATCCTTTAGTTGATAACCCTGGAAAAACATACTCGGAAGATCTAATCAAATTGGTAACAAATCATCCAAAATCATTAAAACTTATTGGTTTGAACTTTTTTTTAAAGATTTTTGTACTTTCAAATTACTTATTTATCAATTTATTTGAAGAAAATTGAAACTAATAATTACCCATAATTCACATGTAACTTTCATAATAATATCTTTTATCTTGAAAAACATAAGATTTATATTATCTTTTGTTGTATCTAGCAATACTTGTTTATATTAGTTTAGAGACTCTCTTGTACCCCCTTTTTTTTGTAAACTTTATATATATATATATATATATATATATATATATATATATTAAAATTTGTTAAGTGTGTGAGACGCTCAAGCATTATTCTCTTGTATCCTTGAATCCTTTGGAATGGTGTTAGGTCAAAGAATAAGGCGTGGAAACATAATAGGATTTGGTGGTAAATGTTGTCGTTCACAATGCTTTTACTTTAAGAGAATGGGTCATACCCAAGAGACTTGTTACTCCTTGAATGGTTTTCCTAACAAGACAACACATGTATCTAAATCTGGAAAATTTAACCCAAGATTCTCAGATCAAGAGTATTAAAATTATCTTAGGCTGAAATCCAATAACTTAGCTCAATCATCTTCAGCACCAAGTGTTTCAACAACATGTATCTCTCAATTGTTGGATAATCAAGGTCCATGGATAATTGATTTTAGTGCTTCAGATCATATTTTTGGAAATTCCTCTTTATTTACCATTGGATGATGTTGTTCTCACTACTTATTTTTTAATAAATAGAATGCCCTCTTCAACACTTGATAATAAAATTCCTATTTCCATTATCTCTCCAAGTGAACCCTTATATCATGTTCCTCATCATATCTTTGGTTGTACTTATTTTGTCCATGATATTTCTCAAGGTCTTGACAAGCTCTCTGCAAGGGCAATCAAATGTGTCTTTCTTGAGTACTCTTGTCTTCAAAAAGGGTATCTATGTTGTTCTCCAGAACTAGAGGTACTACATGTCTATTGATGTTACCTTCTTTGAAGAAACTCTTCTTTTCATCCTCCAAGCAAGATATCCACTCAATACAACAGGTCTTACCTATTTCGTCCTTTAGCCCAATAGTATTCCTTATCTGTGAGAACTCCAACCAAGAAGAAAATCAGTTTCTCCCTCCAGCCAACTATCTAGCCGAGTTATCTTCACCACCTCCTATGACATCCCAAGACAAGACACAAGGAATTGGTCCAACATTACATGAAGAATCTTTGGTTCATGTCCTTCTCTATTAGCTTCCCCTATGATGGATCCTTCTTCATCATTACCTCCTCATGATGATTGTTCAAGGTGGCCCATTGCCCTTAGGAAAGATATTCGATTTACTCGAAATCCTCATTCTATTTATGGTTTTCTAATTTATCATCATTTATCTCCTTCACATTTCTCTTGCTATTCCAAAAAATGTTCATGAAGCACTTGATTATCCTAGATGGTGACAAGTCATGATTGTTGATATGTAGGCTTTTAAGCACATTGGTACATGAGAGTTGGTTCCTCTTCCTCTTGGGAAGGAGGTTGGTTATAGATGAGTATATTCTATTAAAATTGGTTCTAATGGTGAATCTTCGATGCTGTCATTTCGAAATGTCCGCTTCAACCGCAGTTTCACCTCCCAAAAAGCAAAGTTGGCTTGACGAGCGCAGATGCGAGGAAGTTTATCGTTTATGTCCTAATTGGTGGCCAAAGGATATGCCCAGATATATGCTATTACAATGTCTTCGTTCATAGTGAACTAGATAAGGAAATTTACATGGAGCAACCTCCTAGATTTATTGCTCAAGGGAGTCTAGTCTAGTTTGTAAGCTTCATTGATCCCTCTACGGGCTCAAACAATCTCCACAAGCTTGGTTTGGAAAATTAAGTCATGTTCAAAGTTTTGGGTTGAAAGAAGTGAAGTAGATCATTCCATTTTTTAATTCCATACATCTCTCCTAAGAAATATGTCTATCTTGTTGTCTATGTGAATAACATAGTTATCAGAAGAAATAATATAACTAAGATTTTCCAACTAAAAGAGTATATATCTAGTCATTTTCATACTAAAAACCTTGGGAGTCTTAAATATTTTCTTAGTATTCATGTAGCTCAATCAAAAGAAGGCATTGTGGTCTCACAAAGGAAGTATAATTTTGGTATTTTAGAAAAAGCACGCATGACTAATAGTAGACCTATTGATAGTCCTATGGACTTAAATCAAAAGTTTATGGCAAACCAAGGTGAGACATACTCAGATCCAAAAAGATATAAAAGAATGGTTGGAAAGCTCATTTATCTCACAATTACAACACCTAACATCTCTTTTGCAGTTAGTGTGATTAGTCAATACATGCAAGCTCCTCATGTTGATCATTAGAATGTTGTGATTCACATTCTTAGGTATAATAAAAATGTTGCAGGATAAAGATTGTTTATGAGGATAAAGGAAATACCCAAATATTTGGGTATTGGGATGATGATTGGGCTAGATATTCCCACAAACAGAAGGTCCACTATAGGATACTAAGTATTCATTGGAGGCAATATTATCTCTTGGAAGAGCAAGAAGCGAAACATCGTCACTCGATCCAACGTAAAAGAATATAAAGCTATGACCACAACCACTTGTGAGTTAATATGGATTAAACAACTTCTTTAACTGGGTTTTGTGAAGTTAAACAAATTAAGTTGCATTGTGACAAGTAGATAGCTCTCCATATTGCTTCCAATCTCATGTTTCATGAAAAAATCAAACATATAGAGATTGACTGCCATTTTGTTGGAGAAAAATTGTTGTCCAAAGAGATTAGTACTAAATTTGTCAATATTATACTTATTAATCAATATTATGTTTATAATTATGTTTGCTTTAACTTATGTTTGTTTTCCTATTTTTTTAAGTATTTATTGTAATATTATGTTAACAGTAATTAAAAAAGAGAAAAAATGAAGACTAAATTATATTTTGGATAAATAGTCATTTTCATCTCTAAATATGTAAAACATTGTCAAATTCGTCCCTGAATATGTTACTTAGACTCTGTCACTAACGGTAACGGACAAAAGTTAACGGATGGATAGATTTATCACACTTTTTTCACTTTCAAAAACTAAAATTTGAATTTTCATCTTTCGGGAATAAATTTGTCAACACTCTATACATTTAAGGACAAAAATGACTATTTATCCTAAAAAAATGTCTAGCTGCAAAATTAAAACTTCGATAAATTTCAAGTCTTCTTAAACAAGGAGAGAAACAAACAACAAAAAGGTTGATGAGATGATGCAAGCTGCTTCAACCCCCCAAGCATAAGTACCTATATCAATGTTCTAAGCATGGTTTCCTTCCATACCAGGTTCCCCATCCATGTCCGCCATCCTACTTTGATATGCAAAGTCTTCATCAAGATTCTGCATAGTTCTTCCAAAAACAAAAGACTTCGTACCCATTGTTGTAAAGGGCATCAAGCCGAATGCTCGCGCAGTTTTTATCTCCCTGGCGACCTTCCTTTGAGCCTTTGCACTAATGCCAGTCTACTCAATGATCAAGAGGAAAAAGTGTTAAGATCCCAAGATTTAAAACAAGTTTATATGTAATGTGCTTGGGTAGGGGGAAACAGAGCAAGAGGAAGGAAAATGAGTGCGGTACTAACTCTGAAATACCCATTTATTTTTCCTCCATAATCATACATCATTCTTACAAACATAACTGCTGCCCAACTGAGCTTTAGAACTTACCTGGCTTCTCTTGATAAGAATTCCAGCCTCTGTTATGAACTTTGCCAAGAATCTAACATTCTGCATAAAAACATAAATACTACTAAGAGCCCTTCCAAAAATAGCATTAATGGGAAGATATTTTTGTTATGAAGCGAAATATGTAAATCATATAGCCTCACTAGCAAGAAAGAAAGGCTACAGCAGCAAAACAGAGTTGCAACAAATATCTACCTCGCTTTCATCTGCCTTCACACAATTTAAAACTGACTCACCATAAAGCAATTACAACTTGAGTATAACAAGAAGCTGGCAAAAAATTTAGGCATAAATTGCATGGTAAAAACTTAACCAGAAATTTTCACGCAATTTTAAAGGGATGCCAAATTGGTTCAAAGATCTAAAGAATGCACACTATTTACAGCCATGGATCAAAGCAAACTGGAAGGATAACTCTTCACCTTGTTCAAATGAATCTGCAACCTATATCAGTCATCTTTTGTTTTCTTGGTTAACATCAACAAGACATCTGTCTTAAAATAAAGACATATAGGCAAGGCCGAGGTGGTATACGAGTAAAGGTCGACTCATTTATATACCATTTCCAAAAATCCTAAAATGAAAATAGGGTGAGCACTGCACACAAACAACCTGATCATCTACATGAGATAGTTTTAACTATTAACTTGTTTTTATTCATTACCAGTTTTTCTTTCACCAACGACAATGCAACAAACCACACAGATAAACAAAATTTTTAATACAAGATGTGAAAGTGTCTCACACCATGAGAACCGTGCAAGTTGTGAACATTGTGTTTTATTTTATCATAATAGTAATATGCAAACTAAAATCTGTGCAAGTAACAATTTTCACTTCAAACATAGCAATCAGAATTCAGAAATATATAGTACACACATTACTAAAAATGAAGGAACTACTCTGACATAGTGCTAACCCTGAAATCTGCTTTACTAAGAACTTCTTTGGTGGTTGTTGTGAATTCATCCCTTTTGGGGGGCTTGCGTACACCAGGTTTTGTAAGATCCAGATCCTGTATAAAGAAAGATTCTGCACAACTCAGAAAACTAATAGATACACATGATACAAAATAAACATTAACAGAGTAAAGTATTGGAAATTGGTGTTAGGGCCTAACTCAACCGAAGAAAACCAGCTTGTAAGGTGAGGACTGCCCAAGCTTTATAAGTTTTATTTAAGACATATCCTAGTTGATGTGTGACTGAATCACTAAACCACTGCCCTTGAGGCTGCAATTAAGGCAGACCCCAAAGAAGCCACAACTAAAGCAGGCTATGGGGACCACAATTAAGGTGGCTTTCCAATATAAAGGCAAAAAAGGATATCCTAGCCATAGTTGTCGAAAGCAGACAGAATAAAACTGATAATAGGATCAAAAGCATTTAACATTATTGGTTAACCATACCATTGATTGAATATAAATATAGAATGTATATTTTAATCATGTAATGTAATTTAAATCTTTCAATGCAATAGACTGAAATTATGAGTCAAATTAAAAAGAAAAAAAGAGACAGAAAGAGAGAGAGTAAAAGTAATTCTGTCTAGCCACCTAGAATTCTTCAAAAAAAAAAAACACTGGAACATTGACAAAAAAGGTTGGTTGAGGGTTATAATATGTGAGGATAACACAAGATGGCAACACCCATTCAAATTCTCAAATGCATACTCTTGCAAAAAAGAAGTCTCCCCTCCATTTTCAATTGATACAATCAATGAAGATGACTCCGTTTCAATTCATTTCCTCCAACACATAAGATATCAAGAAACTTAAAATCTCTTTCATTCCTTTCCAACCATATTCACGTGCCTTTATCTCATCCAACCGCATGAGCTCAAGGCAATTGATTGCTAGTGGAATTTGTAACCATTCCCCACATTTTCCAACACCCACATTCAAACATACTAGTTACTAGTAGTAGTGTCTCTTGCTACTCAACCTCAATCACGCACATCCTGGACCATTACTCACTGTTTGTTCCCACCACTGTCATAGCTTGCAAATCTTTTTCTTTTTTGTATCACCTTCAATTCTGCTACTTAACCACCCAACACCCGTCATTCTATTTTTTTGACTAACTTAAGAATTCTCTATAAGATGGATATTTTTTTTGCTTTTAAGCATTTATAAATATAAATTATTTACGTTATCAACCTATAATCTCAACTTAATGGCCGTCCTGCTATTCCACCATAGCATTTTTGGTATTGTCACTTTGTGTTGCTATTCGGTATTGATAACCCTGCCAGACATTCTTCATTATATTTCATAGATACCTCCCACCAAACGTGTATAATTTCTCAGTCACTGCATCAAACATCAATTCGGACATAAAACATTTGATGCCCTCACACTCGAGACAAAATTAAATATATACAAACATCTAAAATTAAAGAAAAATATAAAAGTAATGTGCTTGAAAATAATGTGCTTGGGCTTACTAGAAATAAATAAATAATGTTCTTGAACTTACTAGACAAGCTTCACAGAAAATCTCAGCAAGTCTGAAGAGCAAAAGCATTTAATTTACGAGTAGTTTAACACCTTTCATGCCATTTAACAGCGGCAAGAAGGCTGCCTGACTAACAACTCGATAGTTACATTTTAAAAATCTCCAATTTTCACTATTAAATAAACACCGACTCATTATATTAAAGGAGGGTAATAAAAACAAAAACAAATGTATCAACCTTACCAAAGAGATCTGTTAGACCCAATAAAAAAAACTCGGTAGCAAAAGTTAGTGAAAAGGTTGATAGGGTTTGATATTGGGTGTTGCATTCATCTCTAAGGCACGGGTTTATAAAGCCAAAGAACCAAACTCTAGACCCTTATATGTGACAAAAAAAAACCAACACAGAACAAGAATCGATTAGATTGAAACCCTAACACAAATCTGAGACAAACACAGTGGTTGCATTTCGTTTGAAATTGTAAGAGACCAATTACGCCGCTTGTTAACCCTAAGCATGAAGTGGAGGGGGATTCGTGAGTGCATATATAGCCAATAAGGTAATGAGTATGTTGCTATGTGTTAAACTTAAACTGTTAATGTTGTTGGGCCAGAGTATTTTGGATTTATGTCTGGCCTGTTAAAACAAAAAAAAAAAAAACACATCAGTATTACTATTGGTCCCTCTAAAATTGCTCTTAATCCTTAACAATCAAGAATCAATATCAACATCAACAGCACCTTTAACCCAAGTTAATTGGGGTCGGTGGTAGATGAACCCAATGATAAATCGAAAATGAGACAAAGAAAAAGAAAGGGAGAGGGAAAAAAATGGAAATAAGACAAAAAAGAGAAAAAATAAGCTAAAATAAAAGAGAGATGAAAGGAAGAAGGGAGAAAAGAAGAGGAAAAGGACTAAAACAAGGAAACGACTGAAACATAAAACTATTATTGGGTTTAACCCTCCACCAAGCTTATAGTTTTTCTCCACTCCATCCTAAGACATACCATCAGCTAATTTATATCCCACTCAATTAAGTCTTGTTTAACTACCTTTCCCCAGGTAAGTTTCGGTCGACCTCTACCTCTCTTTGTGTCGAGCTCTTGGTAACAAACTCTTATTCTTACGGGAACATCCAGTGGCCATCTCAAGAGTAATTACCAAAATACCCTTTAAGCATTTCACCCCACCACCCTTACCTCCTTCCCTTTCTTCATTCCTTTAATCCTTTCCTCTCTCCCTTTCTTCATTCTTTTATCTTTTGCTCTCTCCCTTTCTTCGTTCATTCATTCATTCCTTTTTTTCCTCTATCCCCTTTCTGTTGTAAAAGGTCTTTTTTGTCTGTTTTGTAAACATAGTGGAATCATGATTCCATTTTTTCGTATTTTTGTATAACACAATGAAATCACAATTCAATTGTATTATAGTTTTTGTTACATAACGGAATCATGCTATTGAGAGAAATTAAGAATTCTAACTATTTCTTAGATTCATGGACCCAATTCAATCCAACCGCATGAGCTCAAGGCAATTGATTGCTAGTGGAATTTGCAACCATTCCCAACATTTTCCAACACCCACATTCAAACATACTAGTTACTAATAGTAGTGTCTCTTGCTACTCAACCTCAATCACGCACATCCTGGACCATTACTCACTGTTTGTTCCCACCACTGTCATAGCTTGCAAATCTTGTTCTTTTTTGTATCACCTTCTATTCTGCTACTTAACCACCCAACACCATCATTCTATTTTTTTGACTAACTTAAGAATTCTCTATAAGTTGGAAAATTTTTTTTGCTTTTAAGCATATATAAATATAAATTATTTACATCATCAACCTATAATCTCAACTTAATGGCCGTCCTGCTATTCCACCATAGCATTTTTGGTATTGTCACTTTGTGTTGCTATTCAGTATTGATAACCCTGCCAGACATTCTTCATTATATTTCATACAATACCTCCCACCAAACATGTGTATAATGTGTCAGTCACTGCGTCAAACATCAATTCAGACATAAAACATTTGATGCCCTCACACTCGAGACAAAATTAAATATATACAAACATCTAAAATTAGAGAAAAATATAAAAGTAATGATAACCAAGGAAGTTAGGCATTGTTATTCAACTTACCTTTACATCATATTTTGAACCAAGTGGAAAATTTGCATCATATCGAA
Source organism: Glycine tomentella (assembly GCA_007407185.1). Taxonomy (NCBI): domain Eukaryota; kingdom Viridiplantae; phylum Streptophyta; class Magnoliopsida; order Fabales; family Fabaceae; genus Glycine; species Glycine tomentella. The sequence goes on along the minus strand of PYAF01004542.1, from coordinate 672,873 downwards.
AAGCATAATCTTCTTTGTCAATTTCATCCTCATCAAATTCAAAGTATGTGGCAGCATTCTTCAGTTTTCCATCCATTCCATCAGTTAATGTGTCATAAGTTTCTTCTAGATCGTCGATCCTCTCAGAACTAGCACCATTTACTGAACCAGGTCTTTGTCTTGCCATTCCCTGTTGATTAAACTTTTCAAAAATGGAATCAAATTGGGCATATCTCCCACGATTTCCACCAAACTGCTCATACTCCTCAGGAGATTCTGAATTGTTAAACTGCTGATTACCAGTTGCATTATCTGCTCAAACATTGGGTAAGCAGATCATAAGGATTAATCAGTAAATCCACTATATGAGAGACAAAGACATATAGGACAAATTTGAAACATCCTCATAGAATTTGGAATATTGTAACTTTAAAACAGATCACACACTATTGTTTATACTTACATGAGTTGGGTACAGTAATACTACCTCCAGACCTAAAAATAGGCAAAAATAACTAACTTTACGTTGATTAAGTTAGTTAATGTCATTTATTCTACTAATCACATTTAAAAAACAAACATTTTTCCTAAAGTTTCCTTCATTGGAATTTGATATCAAGAACAAAAATGAGTCATTGGAACTAGAATCACAATTAATTGAAGGGTATTTTGGGGATGGTATCATTAAATAGGATTAAAGTAGTTAAAATTTGCTTATATTTGAGTCCAAAATATTTTTTTGTTGTTTCTTATATTTAGGTCCGGAGGTAGTATATGCTAATAAAGTCCTAATGAGATGTTAATGTCACATGTTACATGTAACATGTGCTGAAATCTGATTAGGAATGTTTACATCATATATGTGCTACATATGCTATATCTAACAATCCTAACCATAGAAAGACTAAGCCAATTGTAACAGAACACATGAAATTCTAATCCTGATTAAAGCTTACATCCATAGAGGGTTTACTATATAATATTTTTCTTTCCTTTTATTCCAGAAATAATGCAAACCTCCCCTGTTTTGAATATTTAACAGAAATATACTTCATTTTTGGCCAAGGCACAAGACTACATATTGTGAAAAATAAAATTCAGAAGTGTAGTTAACTCTTCTCAGTACATGAAGAGAAGCAATTTGCCAGGATGCTACTTCATCCAGAAACAAATAGAAGACAGCAGATGATAGTCATTAATCAGCTTAAGAAAACAGAAAACAAGTCTGCATAGCCAATAAAATTGTAGGTCAATAGGACCAACTCAAGTCAGACCCGAATGCCTGATCCTCCATGTAAACAACTAAACATTACTCTTACACTCTAGGAACCCATCTATATTCCCCTCCCCTGCCCAGGTGCTCCATTTTCCTTCACAACTACAAACAAGTGTCAATCCCATGTGTCTGATTTCAGAAAGGATGAATACTCCCAAAAGAATAAATATTTCACATCATTTAAGAAGAATCTTTAACTAAAGGCAGTCCATTCTATATTTACATCAGCCTTAGTGACTCAGTATTGTAATTCTTTAGTTTTCTTTTCTCAATCTTTGGCTATTGAATCCTGGATTTTGGACTTTGGTGCTTTTGATCATCATATTGTAGGTAACTTGATAACTCTTCTATTTTCTCAAATTTACCTCCCAAAAAAAAATTCTTACTTTAACACCCTTGCAAAAGGCTTTGAGGTTAAAGCTACAGGCATTGGTGGTGGTGAGAAAAGTGATCAAAATTCAAAAAGATAGAAGGGGGAAAGATAGCATGGGTTAAGTGGGAAAAAGTGTGTCTACCAAAGGAGGAAGGGGGTTGGGAATAAAGAATATTCAATTGTTCAGTGATGCTTTGTTAGCTAAATGGATGTGGATATTGTTAGTTCATAAAGAGTCCATGTGGCGTAAAGTGATGTCTTCCAAGTATTGTCTCTTTTATTGGAGCCGGGTGGGTATGGCTAGAAACAAGGTCGATAGATGGTGGACAGATATCGAAAGTTTATGGGGATGTCGGGGTCAAGGAGGGTGGTTTGAAGACAATATCGAGTGGAAGATCAAAAATGGGAAAGTGGCAGATTTTTGGCATCAAAATATTGTTGGGGGGGAAGCTTTGGTTACAAAGCACCCTAGAAAGATTGTCACTGGGGGGAGATGGGTGGGTGGTGGGAAGGGTCATGGGTTTGGAGGTTGGCATGCAAAAGGGAGTGGTTAGAATGGGAGAAACCTACGGTGCGAAGGTTTATGGAGGATGTTAATAAGGTGGTGTTGCATCAAGGGGAAGAAGATTCGTGGTGCTGGAAACCAAATGCACAGGGAATTTATTTGGCGAGGGATGTGTATAAAATCTTGCTACATAATGATATTGTGGGTGATGATTTAGTGGTGTTCAAGAGGATGTGGAAGTACGCAGCCCCATCAAATGTCACAGCCTTCATTTGGAGACTATTATTGGATAAGAGTACAGACCAAAAGCAATTTGAGAATCAGGAATGTTGTGCTTGACATGACTCATATATGTGTCCCTTTTGTGAATTGGAAGGAGGAAAATGCACAATATTTATTCTTTGGCAGTAGTTTTTCCTTTGTTGTGTGGAATAATTGCTACAGGTGGTTGGGTGTGCGGATGGCTCAACATTCAGAACCGAGACGTCACTTCTTGTAACACCTAGGGGTGGGAGCTAGCAAAAAAGCAAATCAGATGTGGCAAGCTTTTTGGATGGCAGTTGTGTGGACCATTTGGCTTCACCGAAATGCCATTGTTTTCAATAATGAAGTGAAGAATGAAAGTAAGGTATGTGAACATTAAAACAAGATTTTGGCTCTGGGTCTTGGCCAAAATCAATCATTGCTCTTCATCTTGGAGCACAAGGACATCAGACCCAAATTCATGTCTAGTTGGATGGATTGGTGACTATAGGGTGAATTGCTTTGTAGGGGAATCAATGCCTAGTTTTGTTTTAAATAGAAGCAACATATGCAAGGCATTGTATTCATTTATGCTGAATACTATGGTGGGGCCGTGAGGGGATAGTGACCGAAGGCTTCACATGGAAGTTTGTTATTGCTTATGTTTGTTTATTGTATTTTGTATGGTAATGCTGGGTTGGAATTATATTGGGAAAGGGACTTTATGTGGTTATTTTCTTTTTGTAACTTTGTTCCCATAACCTTCATGTAAGTGCTTGGTACTGCTGGTACCTTATTATTAATACATTCATTTTCCCTACCAAAAACAAAGCTACAGGCATTGGTCAGGAACTCTTCTTCCATCTGTAGCTTTGGATTCAGCTTTTCTCGTTCCTGATTGTCCATTCAATTTAGCTTCAATCATTCAATAACCCATTATCTTAACTGTTCAAATACCTTTTTCTCTAAATCTTTTTACATACAGAACCAGAGTACAGGAAAGATGATTGGGGCATGTTTCGAATCATGCATGAAGACTCCATTATCTCTAGTCTACTTTCAGTTGTTAGTACTGTTACTGAATACAAATCTCCTCAATCCTTATCCAAGCTAAATAAGTTTAAAAGGATGGTTCTCAATCTCTCCCATTTGAAGTCTTTTGAATGTGAATCATACAACTTAATAAACATGCTCGATCTTCTTTCCAAGTAAAGAAAACAGTTGCTCTAAATTTCTACTTGAAATTGTTCATTCAGATGTTTAAGGACTGTGACATGTTAGTTCTATTCTATCATAGGTTTTTGAGATTGTGACCTTTATTGATGACTTCTCAAGATAGACTTGGATATTTCTGATGAAAGATCATTTAGAATTGTTTGAAAGTTTTCAAAATTTTTGTTGTAAAATTCAGACTCAATTTGGACTTTGTTTGCATCTTGTGAAGTGAAAATACAAAAGAATATTTTTTTACCTCATTCAAATTGTTTTTGTCCTCCTGTGGCATGCTTCATGAGTTCAACTATCTGCATACACCACAACGAATAGGTATTGCAAAATAATCTTCTTGATACTACTCGTACCTTACTAATCTAAGCCAATGCTACCTCTTATAGTTTTAGGCAGATGAAATTTTGCTGCTGGATACTTGATAAACCGCATGCTATCGTTAGCCTTGATTAATCAAGTTCCTTATTCCATCCTACTTCCTAATATAATTTTGTTTCTCTATTATTAAAAAAAAAAAAAAAAAAAAAAAACACTTCGTACTATAATACAAGTAACTACTAACACAACATACAAGTCACTGCTAACACAATTTATCCTTAACAATGATGATAGATATCCATGGAATACAATTGTAAAAAATTTGTCCCTCAACTCTACATTTGTTTATCATCATTTACAGTAACACTAACCAGATTCCAAAAAAAGAATTTCACTTATTGGTTAAACTACAATAGTTAAAACATTACACAAAATTAAAATACATTCTTACCTATGAGCCAAAACTTTTCCACTTTTAACAATGGTAAGAGGCATTTAGCACACAGGCTGACAAGCCTCATTATCCCTTTTGGTTCACTAGAAAACTTTGATCACAGAGGAGTAAAGCATAAAACATTGACAAACTCAACCGTAATGGAAACCGAACATGTAAACAGCCAAATCATCAAAATCAATTACTAATATATCAGCAACAATGCTGAAAGACAGAGAGCATTGCTTAAAATGAAGGCAATAAACAATACCCAGTACCTGTAAATCTCCAAGTGGAAAGACTTCTGAGCAAGTGGCTCTGATGAAACTGGTCTGGCAAATTAGCACTTAATGACCTAATTGCAACTGAAACAATCTTCATTTGCTTCCTGCTTCAAACAAAAAAGTTTAAAGTTGTCAATTGTTGTCAATTTATAAGCTCTACATTAGATTTTACAGTAGCTAAAAATATAACACCACACAGATTACAGAGGTAAGTGATCTCACTTCTGTTACCCTGAAATTTAAATTTCTAACTAAACCTCAAGAAATGTCTCAAATGTTTCCCCATCTAATTCAATTGTATCACAAAATTTCAAAATAAATAATAGCTTTCAGTGTTAAGGACAATCATCATACATGTACACATTTATACATTTAGCATGGTAGTTAGTATCGTACGATTCGCGACGCGTATCCCACGATTCGATACGATTCCAGCTTCTACCAATACGAATCAGAGGTTGTCTCGTTTTTGTTCCTAAATTGCGATTTCAAGACGAATCGCACGATTCTTCACCGGCGTGGCTTAAGACGAGCGTGTTTCCACGTCTCTATTTTCTCAGCCGTGGCAGTGCGGAGCTAAAGTAGTTTCAGATTTAGGGTTCCCTTGAAAATGTATGATGGGCTTGCTGGTCTAGGACAAATTGGGCTCACGTGATTTTATTAACTAAGTAACCCTCTCCCTCACGTCCCTTTTTAAAACTTAAGGCCAGAAATGTAATTTTTGGGTCCTTTATTTTCATAATTCTCAATTTTAGTCATCCAATTTTAAAATTGAAACACTTAATTTCTTATTTTTAAAAATTAGTACTTTTAGTCCCCATCCAAATTTTAAAGATCAACTGTTAATTTGTTAGTGTTAATTTTAAAGATTAACTGTTAATTTGTTAGTGTTGACAATCATATTTTATTATATATTTTATTTTGTAAATGTTAAATAAAAACTTAAAGGGAAAAAAAACCCTTCCACTTGAAACCCAACCTCCACCACCGCTCCTCCCTTTCTAGGGGTGTTTATCAACCGTTCTAAACCGATGCAAACCGCGGTAACCGAACCGAAAAATTGATAACCGAAATAATCGAAAGTCAAAAAATCAAAAATCGAAAAAAAAATCAAAAATTTTAACTGGATTGGATCGATTTTCGGATTGATTAGTGAAAATCGATCCAATTATAAACCATACCTTACCCTTTACCTACTTGGGCCTATTATTCATCATAGTCCAAAAACCAAAAATCCAATACATTGTTCCTTATTTTGTCCAATGAACATATTTGTCCAATGAAAATGGTGTTTGTTTCTGTCCAATGAATGTGTTTGTTTATGCTAGATACTCCTTATTTTGATAAAAATAAGTCTCATAAGTTTTATTTTTAGACTTTTTAAAAAACCGAAAATCGATCCAATCAAGACCAAAAAAAATTGGATTGGATTGGATCGGATCGGATTTGAAAAAAATTTCAAACCGAATGGATGATCAAATGACCAAACCGAAGGGATTGGATCGGATGATTTTTTGCTTCAAAATCGATCCAATCCAGACCACGAACACCCTATCCCTTTCCCACTCTGGCTTCCAAATCTTCAATTGGATCACCTTGGCACAGGTTCCAAACCTGGGTTGAAATTTTAAAAAAATAATTTAGTTGAGATAGTTAATAAACTCTTATTATAGAAAAGTTATGTTATAGGTGTCTAAAACCACGGAGTGTTACGCCTACTTTATTCCATTAATTTACTTATTTATTTTTACGTGTAAAGTTAATATTTTTTTTTTTTGAAAATATGGTGATGGTCCATAATTTAATTAAAGTTCATTTAAATTGTGAAAAACAAGTGATGAAACGTAGTGAGCTTTATCTAACATCATTAAAGGTTAAACATACATACGCGTCTAGTGATTATAATACTGTCCAAAATACATATTCAGACATAATACAAACAGTCCAAAGTCTTCAAAATACAT
>PYAF01004542.1:624057-654761 GCA_007407185.1 Glycine tomentella | reverse complement strand
TAGCTGAAGAAACAGAATTGGGTCTGTTGTGGGAGACACTTCCTGCCTCAACATGGATCCCATCACAAGAGAAGCAATAGAAACAGGTCCAACTGCAAGGTCCTTTGAGCTTCCAAGAACAGCATAGACAAGTGGTGGAACAAAACTAGAATCTGAAATATGAAACAAGGCCAATCACAATAACCCATAAGCATGTGATGATGTAACATAAATTAGCACCAAACAAAGGAGATAAATCAGTACACTTACAAAGTCCAACAATTGGAGGAAGACTTGCAAGCTTAGCATAACTAATTCCCTGAATGACAAAAGTCAATAGTTGAATAAGAAAAGCAAGTTAAAAATATGAGTGAACATTTTTTATGTGAGAACGAGTTTGAGCAGGATTATCTCCAAGGAAGAATACGTGTCTTATTTTGTATCAAAAAAGAAAGGAGGCAGAGTGAGAACTTGACAAAACCTGTGGGATGGCCAAGCTAGCAATAGTGAGGCCAGAAACAAGGTCAGATTTGAAGAGTTTGAGATTATACTTAGGACCCCATTGGAGAATAGGGAACACATATTGAGCTCCAAGGATCAGTTTTCTCATAAGAGGTTGTCCCTTGAATTGGCGCAGAGGATCATCAGGGAAGAAAGTTTCCTTGAGCCTACCCTTGAGTTTCTGAAGGGTACTCTTGTGGGGTGGGGTCACAACTTGGTGCACTTCCATGGACATCTCAATGCAATGAGAATGCATAGTACATGCATTATTAGTCTCCATTTTGAAGAGAACAGAACTTATATGAGAAAATGGTGTGTGGTGTTATTACTTATTATTATTATTAGGCTTCTTAGCTTCTTATTGTGGTTTGAGGAGTGATGCCATTTATGTGAGGCTCTCTCTCCCTGACCTACCCTTGTAATCAACACGTCCGCAAAACCGCTAAAAACAAGATCGCACCTATGTCAGCTAAAGTACAAGAGGATAACAACAAATTTTGGGATGTAATTTCAGAAAATCAAAACACGAGAAGGGATAGCTTAGCGGGAGCTGTGCCTGAAGTGGGCATACTATACGGTTCTGCTGCTAAATATATTCTACACACACTCCTCACAAATTTGGACACTTCATTTTTTTCAACCAGAGAAATCAGGTCCCACGGTATTTGTTCATGTTACAATTCAACAGCAAGTCATCAATTTGACTGAGACTGAGTTTGGTTTTTTAAATAAAATATTGAATTTCAATTTTATAATTGAAATAAAAAGTAATTATAAACAAAATTTTTATTGAAATTGATTGATTAATTAGATTTTACAACACAATTAATTATTAATAAAATTGATAAATATTTCCCACCAACATCATTATGATTTAAAAAAGTCGTGTTAAAATTTTATATCACTTCTGTGAGACTAAATGCTTAAGTTGATGAGTGAAATCAACACTTACTACAACATTCAACCTCCTCTCGAACATTACTCACATCAGGGACATCATTAGCAAAATGATTTTGGCTCACAAATTCATACCAACCTGACGTAGTTCGTTCATGAGTTTACGTGGCATCATTGCTTAGGCAGAGTTCTGGTCTCAACAATTGCCGTATTTAAGAAGGAATTTTTGCTTCGTATTTATCAGCATCTTAGCACAATTTGATTCAATTTTTCTCGTTACTTGGATTGAATGATTGATTTTTTTTTTTTTCCCGAATGTATGTATTATTATTAAGACCAATTCCATATCCTTAGTTTGGGCCTTTGGGGTTGTCCTCAATCATATAGAAATCATTTATTCAGATAAAGCCACATATAATTAATAAGCTGTCTGATTTTTTTAGGTTAAATTTGTTTTTCCCTTTAATTTATTATTAAAGTTTAATTTGATTCTTTAATTTTTTGGGTTCAATTTGATTCTCTAATTTTTAAAATTAATTCAACTTGATCTTCTAATTTTTTGGTTCCATTTGATTCTCTAATTTTTAAAACTAATTTTTGTTTTGGGAAATGTATATTTTATGATAGTTTAAAATCATGGCCACTTAGAAGCAATTTTCAACAGCCATAAAGTGTAATTTTTATAATTTAGACTGAAGAACCAAATTAAATTGATTTAAAAAATTAAAAGATGAAATTGAATAATAAATAAATAAATTCGCTAATTTTACCTTTTTTTATGTATGTATTAAGACCAATTTCATATATTCACAAAAAAAACGAATTCCATACTTATGGGGAAAAATTATAGATCAAATTGGATATAATTTTTATAAGCAACAAATCTCTCTTCAAAATATTTAATACATTATATATTGATGATTCAACCAATTATTAAATTAGAATATTTCTGCAACATTTGACTCACTCAATGAATTTTCTTCAATCATATAAATATCTTTTATTTAGGTAAAGCCACATACGCAGTAAAAATAATAGATAAAGCAACATCTAATAAACATATTTTTGAAATTTCTAGTTATAGTCAGTATAGTGGCATATAAAGTGAGAATAATTCTTATTTTAAGAATGTGACAACTATAAATTTGGATCATCATACAATCGTATGTGAATTATCAAAATTAAAAGTTATTTAGTGATTAAGAAAATTATGTATATTTTTCTTTTCAATATTAACCATTTAAATATTATCTATATTTTTCTCAAAATAAAAATATCTATATTTATTTCTCGTTTCTCAAAGTAGAAAGTCCTCTCATTTGATAAGTTGCCTATTAATATATGTATATATCAAGAGTCAAATATCATTTAACTTTATTAAGTTATCATAATATTCTAATGACCAAAAACATCTAAATTATTGTTTATGCACACGAGTTTTTGTGTTGCGCGTGTAAGTTTTTCAACACGAAATATACCAATTGTTTATGCAAGAGTATTTTGACTTGAATAATTTCAATTGTTTATTTGTATACTACCGTTATAAATTGAAAAAATAAAGTATAAAATATTGGTATATGTAAAACTATAAATTTAGATTTACTGAAGGAATGTAAGTGTATGTAATTTACTAGAATATTTCGGAGAATATTTGTCCAAGATATTTTCTTTTTCCTGCTAACTGCAATGTGACTATGCAATGCCGTGTAGTGTCGCCAAGTCTATGGCACACTCGTATATATGCTTTGTCGATGTAACATCAGAATTCCTGTTTTTTTTATCTATTTTAATTTTAATTATTCTTTTTTTTTTTGCTGAATTTTAATTATTTTATTAACTGCTCATTTACTACATGAGTACTAAATAGTAGTGTTTTCCTTACTATACATACTTTTGCTTCTCACTTTTTTCGAAAAGAATATGAGGTTGGACCGTCACGACCGTGTGGCTATTATAACTCTTCTTTAATTTTAGTTATTCTATTAGTTTATTATAATTTTAAAATTATCTTTAACAACTGGTGTATTTTCTATATTTTTATTTTTATTCAATGTAGAATAAATAAAAGAAATTAATCAAAATACACTAACCATGTAAAGACTTTTGTACTATCATCCAATAATGTAATTACAAATTGTTAATGTTTGTGATAACTATTTTAAAAATTATATATAATTTAAATTCATTTCTAGTTAGTTAATAATATATAAAAAAAATCTTCATATTAATGAATAATATATTAAAAGTATAAGTAATTAAAATGTTAAAATAATTCATAAAATGTACTTAATATAATTTTTTTATAGAAACATAATATATAATTTCATTAAAATACTATGATAGTGTCTAATTTTTTTTATAGTCATATGTGTAAGATCGATCATTGAATTTTTTAAGTCTTTTTTAGAGAAGAATTATTAAGTCAAAAAATAATAATTATTTTTAAACTTGTATTTACATTAATAATATACAAATCTTTATAGTGATAACGTAGATAATAAACTGTGTCAACGACGACAACATTAATTATGTATCCCGACAGAAGTATTATATCTCACGAGATGTTTTACGTAAATGCTTCACAAACAATGTAACCGACAGTCACACACCCCCTCTCAGTAATAATACAAACTGAAATCAAACATACCATTTTTATAGTGATAACTCAGTCACACCCCCACTCAGTAATAATACAAACATACAATATAAGAGTCAATCTTACTTGAAGACAAGATTTAACACTGAATGACACTGCCTCTTTCAATCAAGATTCAAATAATGGTTCGTGACTTTGTGAGAACTGAAAAAAACTAACTTCTTTCACTAAACCTAATTCCTATTCATGTTGAAATAATGGTTGGGAGGAGAGGTAGACAGCGAGATCATTCTTCCGCTAACATTAGTTATCAGACTTCACATTAATAATATAATTATCAAAAATACAAATTCATTGTTTAAAAAAGGAGATGAATTATACTTATACTAAATATGCATAAATGTATATGATAAATTATAAAAGACTAAATTACACACATATAGTTATTTATCTTATTTTATAAATTCAGATAGATTTATTATCTTTTTTTTTATAAAAAAAATCAATTTAATCTTTTATATTTTGAATTTGGATCAATTCAGTCGTCCTTCCATCACTTCAGAATTGATGTTATTAATAATTTTAACATCATGAGAACTAAAAATCATTACAAAATAATATTTATTGTCCTGGATGTATTTCCACGCACATAATTACCATAATGATAATTTTTAATTGTCAGTGTAAAATTGACATGGGCTTATTATAAATCTATGCATTTCAATCAAAGCGCCCTAAAATTTGCAGCAAATCTAGAAGCCTAGATCAAAATAATTGAATTAGTCATGTTAAACTGTGCAAAGATATGAGTTTCTCCAACACAGAAACTTGACCTAATATATTCATTTTAATTCTTTATCAAATTAAAACATTTTCTCAATATGTTGCCTGGAAGAGACAACCTGCAGGAAAAGCGAACTCAAAGCATAGATTGAAACAAACTTGATTTTATCAAATTCGCAACATGAAAATGTTTATTTCGCACACATGTTACAACGAAATTTAAAGTTCATGATAGACTAGTTATTCACATAAAGGGGTTCTTAACTTTTTATAATTTTTAAATAGATAAAGTTTAAAGTTTAATTAGGACAAAATTAAAGTTTAGGATATCGATGTCTATTCGTAAAAAAGAGTAAAGTTTAGGAGGGTTCAATTTTTCTCCCTTTTAATTATTATAGTTACGTTTAAAAATCATCAAATCATCACTGTTGTTAATTATGCTTGTGAAAACACTTCTAGTCTAATAAGTATTATTTTGTGATAATTTTTAATTGGAAATATGTTAAAATATTATTAATAGCATTAATTCTAAATTGACAGAAAGGCAAAATTAACCCAAATTTAAAACAAAAAATTTAATTGAATTTAAAAAAAGATAAAGGATTGGATCTAAGAAGAAAATAAAATAAAGGATAAATGTGTAACTTAGCCATTATAAAATTGTTTAAATTCAAATTTTTTTCATTTCTAACTAAACTAGTAATTACAATTTTTACCCATTTTTAATGTATCTATCATTGTACAAGAATAAAGCCACGTACTAATAGATGTTAGATCTAGTGTAAGGTTGATTGTTTTTTATTAACATCAATCTTAATTACTCGATTGGGATTTAGTCATAATTAAAATTTATTATTTCTCTTTTTAATCATGTGAGAATCAAACTCATATATTTTTTATAAATTTAACTTATGTTATCAATTGAATTATAGTTATTGGATATGTAAAGATGATTAGTTTTTCACAAGATGATAAATTGGAATTTTTATTGAGAAGAAAAAATCCTGGCCGAATATTTGAAGAGGGGTAAAGAAGTTATATACTACCATGTGGTAATCACAAATTCACAATTCACAGCCTACAATTAGATAGAATAAAGAAAGGAAAATAAGCTCGATTAAGTGTATGATAAAAAGGTCGGTACCTTTCTACAAAGTTAAGCAGCGGTAGACATCTTTCTAAGTGTAATGCGACCAAACATATGACAGCATATGGCAGAAAGCACCAACGTGCCATACTACAAGAGCTTTGTCCTCTCCTAGCTATGGCAACAATCATCAAATTTTCCATACATTATTATATTAGGTTCCTTCATTTTTGCTTATAGATTATGGTACATAGAGAAAGAAGAAATTAAACTTTTTGTAACCAAAAGAAAGAATTAAAGAACACCTCCCAGACACTAGTGTCTCGTGATCTTTTTGCTTATTTCACTTTGTAACCAAAATCTACTCATATCTCCTGTTTCTATTGGAAGCAACCTATGTGCTACTGCTAACATTCCCCACGGAAAAATCCTGTGGTGTCTATTCTTTCATGTTAAATGGTGCAGTAAAATAATTAAATATTATTACTTTCGTTCTTATCTATAAGATTTAATTACTTAATTTGTCAGAATTAAAAAATATGACTAATTAATTAAATTCATAACAATCAATTTATCTTAAATTTATATACTTTTTCCAAAAATATATGATAATCATTAATAATTCTTGTGTTCTTCTAAATATACGTTAATATAATTTCTCTTCTATTTAATTTAGAATATATTAGATTAAAAAATTAATATAAAGATCACAATGAATTGAGTTTTATATATATATATAAAAAAAACAAATAACTTTAAAATTTGAGTTTTATAAATTGAAATTAGTATTAGTTATTCTCCCAATAAAGTATAGAGATTTGCGCAGAATTCGGTGTTCTATTATACTCCTGTATAGAGAGAGCACGGGCATCTTCTTAATTGACAGCATCAGAGTCGTGCAAAGCCAAAACACATTTTTAAAATTTTCTTCTGTAGAATTGTCCTTGTCTTAGGTGAATGGATTGGTGATCAACGCTATTCACTCTTCTCATGCAAGCACAAACCACATTGAGCATATTGAAGGAATGTACAAGAGATTCTAACCATAGAAGTATAGGTTTTTGGTTGGTGAAATTCACACGTTTAGAAGGACCAATTTACTTGCTTGGTCTCATTTATTTTACTTCTAAGTTGCAATTATTTTTCCTTTTAGTCGATATAGTTGTATTTCAAAATCCCCACATAAGATGCTTCATGAAGAAACTTGGATCAAAATATATTTATTTTGGATATTGATAAGAATAATTTATGGAAATAAGTGTGAGCATATATTATTTTTATTCATAAAAATCAAAGACAAGTATCGAAAAGTTAGCAATGTATTTTTTTTCATTTTATTGTCTTTATTTTCGTAGGAATAAAAAATTAGCACCAAAAATTTACAACTGCTCACGTCCTATCTTAACCAATTGAGTTAGATCCTCTTGTATCTCATTGCATGTTCTTACATTATTCAATTAATATATTTAAGGTTAAAATAGTTTTTTGTTCCTCTAATTTATTATTTAGGTTCAATTTGGTCATCTAATTTTTTATTCAATTTGGTTATCTAATTTACACTACTACAAAAATGGTCTTCTACGACGTTGATTTTACGACAATTCTACAAAAATCGATGTCATAAGTAAAGCGGTAGCATTTTTGTAAATAACTACAACTTTTTAAAGATAGTTTTATCAAAACAATATTTGAAAACGCATTACGACATCGATTTCTTCAAGAACTGGTGTAGAATGCAAGAATACAATGTCACTGGCTTTCTACGATCTCGGCATCCGCAGCATCAAAGTCTCCACCTCATTCTCATTTGTCACCACACTCACCTCCCATTTCCCTACCTCAAACGCACATTTTCAAGAACCCAACATTGCAACCTTATTTGGTCCACTCCTCCAATTCCTTCACAACACCAACTCCTCATTCTTCATCAACCTCTACCCTTATAATCTTTATCGCCTCAACCCCAAGATTCCTCTCGGAATTGAGCTTTTTCAAGAACATTTGTTTACCTTCCACGACAACTTCACCACCGGGGTTCGGTACCGGAACCTCTTCGATGTCATGGTCAACGCTTTCATTTTTCCTCTCTTTAGTTTCCATTTAATCGGAGTCTCTCATTGTGGTTTTCGATTAGCATCAAATCATCTTTGTTCTCCGATTTGGCTCAGTGCAATGGAGCAGTATGGTCAGTCCAGTGAAGGTTCACGGTCTGATCCATCGTCAAAATGGGCCAGGCCTAAAGCCCAAACCGGGTTTGAAGGTATCTAATTAATCTATTTAGCTATTGTGTGTTTTGGTGTTTGTGATTTAAGGGTTGGGGGATGTAAAGCGGGTTTAATCTTGATTATGGAAAATCTAGAGCCTATATAGAAATTGGGAATGGGTGGTGCTGGGGAGGAATCATATTCGCAATGCCTCGATAACATTGGTTGCACTTATTATTTGAGGATTGACTTTTGTGGCTTCGGTTCCCGTTGTCGGTTCAATCAACTCGTGATCGTGTCGTGGTAACTATTCTTCTTCTTGCTTTAAAGGGTTTTCATGATGTCATTGTGTTCTTTTATGTTCGCAATTTTGTCTGATCTTGCTGAAAATCGTGATGTTTTTCATGATTTCACTAAGATTAAGATGTTTGCATTGTGCACTATGATTTGGTGTTTTGTAATTTGTTTATGTTTATGTGTTGTTTAGGTTGTTGGAGCTGAGAGGACCGCATGGGAGTATCCGGAACGAGTAGGCTAGCCTATGTGCCAAGTGTTGTTTATGGTTCTGCTGAATGATTGAGTTTAGTGGTTCACACTGTAATTCATTGCTTTTTTCTTGTGAAATAATGTCGTTGAGGATGGATGGAGTGTTGTTATGTTTTTTGTTTTTGAATTTCATGACTATATCTGCTGATGGTTAAAATGTAGTATTATACGAGGACAAAAACATGAAAATTCGGTTCATCTTGCAAGTACCACCACTCCAAGCAGGCAAGAGGTGCTGCTGCTACTCCCATGTCACTAAGTTATTATGGGTACCCATTGTGATCGGTCTGTGTCGCTTTTTTGAATTTATTACTTACATAAGGCTAAGTGTGTTTTGTGAATGTTCAGAAACACAAATTTATTACTCACTTACTTACTCTCTCTCACACACAGTCACACTCACTCTTTCTCTCTTTCAGTAAGAGAAAGAAATAGAAACGTTTCTCTTTTTCTATTTCTTTCTCTTACTAAGTATGAATAGATTTGCGGTATGATCAAATGGCAGGAGGATTTACTCTTTGTATTTTTTTTTCTAGTGTTTAATCTATGTATGTGTATATGGCAGGAGGATTTTCTTCTTATCTATTGGGATTAAACAGGACGACTTATGAGTTGCCAGGAGTTAGAAATGAGGGTAACAATCTAGGTGCTATTAAAGAACCTGCATTTGGTTGGATGACTAGCTTACCTTTTGTGGTTTTCTTTGTTGGTCTATTTGTCTTGATTCCACTCGAAAAGGTATAATATACATATCTTCTTCTTTTTTTTGCTTTGTTTTATTTTGGATGTCTATGCTGCACATCTTTCTATGACTTGTAATATTGGATGCATATACGTAGAACTTTGTAACAACTCTATTGAATTCTTCAAAGGGAAGTGCCTATATATATAATATTTTTCTTTTTCTATAATCTAAATCGTGATTCTTTACTTTTTATGCAAATGGTCACTGGAAAGCCACAAGTGTCATCTGCTAGTGTAAATTTAACACCAAAGACAACAATAGTTTGGCCTGTATCTGAAGCAAAAAATGCACCAAATTGGCAAAAATAATTAGGGGAGGCAGTCGCAGAGCATTTAACTAGTTGTGGCTATAATTCTAGCCTTCGAGGTATATTTTCAAGATCACAAGTTTAAGTTTATATACACCTCATTATTGTCCATTTCTATATTTCCAAATTCTCATCATCTCTAAAGATTATCATTAGCTGTTATTATTCCTAGTTCTTGTTAATATTAGTATTCAGTGTTAATTTGTAAAGGTTTAAGTGTACTCTATGGACTGAAGTTGAAGCTAGGATTTTGGTTTGAAATTCTTAAATATGTGTGAATATAATTGACCAACAACTGATCATCCTACATAATTTTAATTTAGGAACAATGTGTGCTAAGCTCTTTCTGGAGTAAGAATAAGATTTATAAGCATGGGAATACCTTTGAATTGTTTAATAGACATAACATGCAACATTGGACACATTACTCCTCTGGTTGTCCACTTAGCAGTCATTACTTCAAATGAGATTAGATATCACCACATGTTGTAGAGTTTTATTTGATTGACATGAAGTTGGTGGGTTAAGAGGCAAGTGAAGAAGCTAGCTACTGAAGGAGTTATTTCACCATATAAATGCAAAAAGTGGTTTGTCTGGAGTCAATGGTATGCTTTCAGTTCATGAGGTTCTAAGTTTTAACACATTACCTTTTGTATGAGTAAATTGTTTTCAAATTTACTTGGATTTGTAGCTCATTTCCTTGGATATTGTGTGTTGTGTTTCTAAAGCACTAAACTAACTACTTTAACATGGATGGTGTGTGTTGTGTTTATGTTTTTAAATAGTACTAAATGGAAAAAGTTGCTAATAAGAGGTGACACCCATGCGAATTATCAACATAGACGTATTGGAATGGTGGTTGTCAGGTCCATATTATAATGGTAATGCTGAAAATTTGAGAAAGGATTTTGTAAGATAATTAGAGATTCAAAGTAAGAGAGACTATGTAAAAATTGACCCCAACTAGATGCTTGTGAAATATTGACAGCATATTATGTCACTGTCATAATTATATGGTTTAAGCCCCAAGAAAATTAAGGCTAGATAGGAACAGATCTAGGAGACGAGAGCCCCATAGCATCCCTCAATAAGAGGAGTTGACATAGAGCAAGGGGGATCCAAAATAACATACTGATCCATGGGCTTAGATGAGCAACATTTACCATCCAATCAACATTTTCATCCCTATAATTCATCTCAATTTTGGTTTAAATGTTTCATGTTTGGTCCATAAAGTTTCATTTTGTTTGTTTATGTTTTTTCTTTGTAGTTTCATTCTCTTTAAGTTTGAGCTCCTATAGGTACATGCTGGTTTGTGTTTGGTCCCTATAACTTACTAGACATTGGTTTTGATGGTTGTCTCTTGAATGGTACATGTGATGCTACACCGTTGGTAGGAGGGTCCTTAACCTAAACTAAATAAAAGTATATGGATCAAAAATCAAACTTTTAAAATATGAGAATTAAAACCATAATTGAGATAAACTATAGGAATAAAAATGTATTAAAATGTAATTTCTTTTTCTTCATTCATTATATTTAGATTTACTTTTGGAATTGGAATTAAAACGATTATAAGGTAATAAATTCAGTATATTGGTTCTTCCTCCTGCTTTTAGCATTTCCAAATTTCAATATTTTGTATGTGGTTGTTTACTTTAACAATATGAATTTTATGTCTTTGATTTGTTTTATGGGTATAGTTTTTATGTCAAGCTCGGTACTTTTCTTCACCTATGCTGGAAAGAGATGGGTTACACTTGCACTCTTTAATTTTGCGTTAATTTTTAAAAAATGCAACTTTCTAAGATGGTTTTTTACAAAATCGTCTTCAAATCCTCAATTTTTTTTAACATTTTTTAGAAAAACTTTCTAATATGGTTTCTATGAAAATCGATGTAGAATCCAAGTATCTAAGTCGGTTCAAAAACCATTGTGAAGAGTGTTGACATTCCATGACGGTGGCTTCAAAGACGGTTCAAAATCGTCGTGAAAATGGTGTTATAACCGTCTTTGAAAGCCTTTTTTGTAGTTGTGTTATAAAACTGATTCAATTTGGTCTTTAGTTGTTTTGTTCGATTTAGTCCTCTAATTTTTAAAACCGATTCATTTTTGGAAAATGTACATTTTGTGGTGATTTAAACTACTTAATGACGATTTTAAATAGTCACAAAGTGTGATTTCTTACAATTTAGACTAAATGACCAAATTGAATCAACTTAAACAATTAGAGAACCAAATTGAACCAGAAAAAAAATTAGAGGACTAAATTCAATAAAAAAATAAATTAAAGGAATAAAAAACCAATTTAACCTATATTTAATTCAAAACTTAATTGTATTTTTTGTTTCTTTAGTTTTGATTATATATGATTTTATTTTCTCAACTTTTTTTAGTTAATATAGGTATTTTATTTTGGAAAATTAAAAGAATTTGGCCTTGTAATTGCAGTCAATTTCTTTTATAATTCTCAAATTATTATAATTTCCAACCAAATGGATTTGAAATATTAAATTGAGAAAGTTAGAAATTTAGTGAAATTTTGATCAAATTTAAAGGATTTTGAAGAGAGAAAATATGATATTATTTTTTTTGACATAAGAAGATTAACAACTTAATCTTCTTATGTCAAAATTCCAAACAATTGACTCCTTATCTCTTCAAGTTTACTGGTTGAAGAACATCGCTAATTATTGTTTACAACATTTTCATCTTAATTTGTAATTAGATTTTAAATAACACTTTTTATTTAATTATAATAGTGTATGAAACAGATTTAAGGAAGGGTATTTTTTAAATGCACGAACGTGAAAAAAGGTATAGTGTAGAAGTATCTATTAATTATCAACCATTTTGAGATAATAAAAAACTTTGGTCTTTTCTTTTTCATTTTTTTTTTTACAAACTTTTCTTTTCTTTTAAGCTCCAAGATCTGAATTATAAAATCACATGCAACAATGCAAAGAACTAAGATTATTTTTTATCTAAATGGAAATCATAAACGTGATATCAAACAAAATTTAATGATAATAAAGAAGATGGAGATGTAGCCTAAAGCTCCAAAAAATCAATTAAAACAAAAAACTGACATCCAGAGTTTTGCAGATTTTGTTGTTATAATTAAATGGAAATCATGAACTTGATATGAAAGTATGAAACAAAGTTTAATGATAATAATAAAGATGGAGGTGTAGCCAAAAACCAATTAAAACAGAAAACTGACATCCAGGTTTGCATATTTTGTTGTTATAATTAAATTTGACTATATAGAGAGAGATAATAGTTTAAGATAGACAGCTACCATCAGCTGTCACCGTGATTCACATGCAAACATGCATATAGGATGGGCATGTGATTAGAAACTTGTCCTTGGTTACTGGCAATTATATTCGATCTGTGACTAATTAGCGGGTATGCTCGTACAAAATAATTAGAATAAATATTTCACTAATCGAGGAACATTGTTTCGCTTTGTTTCTTATTAATAATTACTAATTCATCTAACATTATTGCTGATGATCATTGTCACGACACTAAAAAGTTCAAACCAACTAGATGAGGCCTTTACGAGTTAGTAATCCTGTAATTGTGTTTTCAAAATAAGTTGCATGTTGGTATGTGTGTGTATATATATAGTACATTAATATATATTCTTCGCAAATTAGATAAGGCATACATATAAATTTTTTAATTATAAGAAAAGTAAAAAGTTATATTAAAATGAAAAAGTGTTAGATAAGATATATATGTTGATCAATCATAGTGAAGACTGAAGAGTGAGACGTAAAGTGATAAAGGAAGACTAATTGATTAAAATTTGTGGGGCATATGATGCTTTTTTTTTTTTCTCTCATAGCTGCCCAGATTCTTTTAAAGGGTAACCGTCCATTGTTCCTTTCGCCCAACCTCAAAAAATGTGGTTGTGACTTGTACAGGTTACTAAGCATTTTTGGTTGCACCTATTTGCGATTGACACACCTTGATCTATTACATCCATAAATGTAGAAATCAAACAAATATAATGAAGTTCGGTTTCGATTCTTCCATAGGGAAATGATGAAGAATTGATAAGAAAATAAACTAGAAAAATTTTACTACAGCATTACACCATTTATATAGATAAAATTAAATATATTATGGTTTTATACAAACAACACGCACATGTTTCCCATCTTTATTATATTTAATCTTATGTTGTTCTAACTTCCAAAAATGAAAATTGTTATATATTATTTGGTTCTCAAGTGCAGGGCCAGGGTATAAGACTTTTTGTATCATCATCAAATTCAAATAACGTAAGTAGTTGACTAGAATTTGATATAATTGATTATTATCTTTTGAAGTTCTAATTGCAAGATTATAATAAGAAGGGGGTTGGTGAAAAATTATGATGTATATGTTAATTAGCGGTTGTTTACTAAGTTCAATTTGCATATATAGGAAGACAACACGCGAATGATAATTTTGCAATTGTCAATCAAAGATTTTTTTTTCTGACAAGAGAAAAGACAGAAGCTAGGGTGGCCCTTTGGCAGTAACAAAGCCAAGAATGATTTTAACATATGTAAAAGGAATCCACAAGATAGAAAGGCCAATTGGAGAACTTAACTAAAGTCAACTTGTCATCAGCTTTATGTGGTATGCTGTATACATCAACTTTATAAGTCAGGAAACCCCGTTTGATTATGACAATTGAACTCTTAGATTAATTAGTATAAGATTATTTTAATTTAATTAAAGAAATTTTATATTTGAGATAAATATATAATTATAATAAATATTTTAAAAAAATTATCTTTGATGATGATTTTACAATATTTGAATAAAATTATCTCTTATAAAAAAAATTATCATACATGTGAGCTATTAAAAACATTTAATTATGGCTTTTCTAACCTAATGCATATTTATGCATGAGTTTCAGAATAGGGACACATTATACATTTGTCGTTTGTTTTAGATAAAATAAAACTACTTTGCACTAGGCGAGTAATATTACTAAGAAATGCCCAATAAGCATCAATAATTGTATTTGCCATGGCCTATTAAATGAAGAATCCCAACGTGATCCTAAAGAGAGAATTATGAATGTGAGGGATCAGAGGCAAAGAGTTTTAATGGACCCCAATGACACCAAAAGAGAAGCTTTATATAGAGCTCCACTTCTCAGTTGGATGTAACTGCATTAAACGTTGTAGAAAACATATATGATTCCATTGGTATTGACATTAAATAATTGGTCCTGTCTCTCACGCAAGTGTCGCAGTTTTTTTTTTTTTTGGCAGTTGACCTTCTCATGCAAGTCCAATGACAAAGGAACTGGAAGTAGTACTACTAAAGTGAATGTGAGAGTTAGTGCATTTACTAGTTATAATTGAACTCCCACTAAGAGCAAGAAATGATGAGGCGAACATAGAAGACCACATACATATTTTTTCTTCATCTTTCATGGATATTTTCACTGATTTTTTTTTTCTCTAAAAGGATATTGTTTAGACCAAGATCTTCTCCATTTTTTCCCACTCAGTTTCTTTCATAGAAATCAAAGACAACAATCAGAAGATTTTCGAGTACAACTACTCAGACACACATGCTCTAAGTATAACTTTTGTTTGAGAAACACACTACATCTACGTTTCAAACTCATATACGTAGAAGCATATGCATCACCAACATTTTAATTGCATAGAACATAATATCACTGCTAAAAGAAATACTTTTTAAATAAAAAAATTGCGTATATGATGAAATGACATTTTTGTGAAATGTTGAATATATTTAATATATATATATATATATATTAAATATTAATATTTTACATACAAGTCCAATAAGTTATTGTATGATTATATGGGCCTATATGAACTGGAGCCCAATAGCTTATTATATTATTAGGATTTTTCTTAAGCTGGAGGTAACACTGTTGAGTATTACACATATGATGTCTATTGGTGTAATACTTCAAACACTCAATACTAAACTTTTCTCTCAAACCCCTCACCTCCAACAATCTTGAAGTATTAGATTCGTGTATCGGATTTGAGTGAGTAAAGTGATGTTTTGAAGATCTCATCGAGAGGAACTCAATGGTGTGATCACTTTCGTGTTTCGATGAAAGGATTGACTAGGATCTGAGTTTGAAAACTCTGCAGCCGCAATCTTTGAGTTCAAATCCTGGAAATTTCAGCCTATTTCACAAGTTGAAACCTTGTGGGTTTTGTTCTACTCATCGAGACAATCGTTTTGACTATTCACTTGCGGAAAACGGAGGTCAGACGAAGGAGATACATCTGTTTGAAGTTTCTACAGTTTTCTGGTGACTTTCCGGCGACTGATTCGTCTTCTCTAGCGAACTTTTCCTGCGACTAGTTCGCTTTCCAGCGAATTTCTCTGGCAATCAGCGACTTTCTGGTAAACTTTTTCAACAAGGTTTTAGCAAGTCTCTGATGACCCAAAATAGTCATTCCTAAGGTTTTTGGGCGTTCCGGATTTTTTTTGGGGTCATATTTGACAAATTTCACCTCTACAGTGTTGTTTTTTGAAAAGTTAAAAGATTTGGTATACTTTGAAGGATTTTAAAGTGTACTCTTTTTAACTATTTTTACTTTGATTAAAATGGCAAAACATAGCTCCTATGATATCATAAAGCTTAAATCTTTTGATAATCTCTTTGTTGATCTTGTGTTGAGTAAGCTACCTGCTAAATGAAATTATTTTAAGACTAACATGCACAGACTAAAAGAACAGATGAGGCTGGATGAATTAAAAAGGTATATTCATATTGAAGATCAAAACATATGTAGGAAGAGTTTGGAACAAGTAGGACAACAAAAATCAATTGCCAACTTCGTTTCACATTCCTATAAATATCAGAAAAAGTCCAAGTCACCAAAAGGTGAATCCTCTTCCCAGTTAGAGGCCAAAAGGATTGTCTTTAAGAAGAAGAAGAAGGGCAAGTGCCATAACTGTGGAAAGTGGGATCACTGGGCAGCAGAGTATAAGCTACCAAAGATGTTAAAGAACAACACACCACAAAATGAGGCTAATATGCTAATTAGTGAATCTAAGCCTCAAGCCTTCATTGGGATGATGAATAATGGAAAGGTCAGTGTCTCTTCTGAGTGGTGGTTGGATAGTGCTGCTATATGTCATGCGACAAATGATGGGAATTTACTCACTGAGATCATAAAAGTGAAAGACACCGTGAAAAATTGTAATGGTAGTGAGGCACAGGTGACTCATGCTGGAACTACTAATTTGGTGCTTTCTTCAGGTAAGTTACTAACTTTGAAACATGTTAAAATAGTGCCTTTATTTAAAAGGAATTTAATATCTTTGAGTTTACTTGATAAAATTGGTATGTTTTTTTCAACTATGAATGGAGAGTAACTTTATATGTTAACTCATGTTACTTCGGTTGTGCATTTATGATTAATGGCATGTATAGGCTGAGTTTAGATACTGATAGCATAAATCATGTTAGTTCTGCTTTGATTGATCCAAAATTATTACATAATAGACTTGGACATGTGAAGTATAGGAAATGCAACATTTATCTAAAAATCACAATATTCCATTAGATATGTCTATTCGATTTGACAAATGTGAAGTGTGTGCACAGACTAAGATCACTAGAAAACCTTTTAAGCTGGTTTCTAAAAGCACAACACTTCTTGAGCTTATACATTCTGATCTTTGTGATTTTAAAAACTATGTTACCAGAGGGGGTCAGAAGTATCTAATCACTTTCATAGATGATTTTTCTAGACATTGTAATGTTTATTTGTTGAAATCGAAAGATGAGGCTTTTGAAAAGTTTAAGATTTTTAAATCTAGAGTTGAAAATCAACTTAATTTGAAAAATAAAAGATTTTGGAGTGATAAAGGAGGAGAATATACAATGATTGGGTTCAAGGAATTTTGTGTTTTAGAGGGCATAATACTTGAAACTATTACTCCTTACTCACCCCAATCAAATAGTGTTGCAGAGCATAAGAATAGAACTTTAATTGAAATGCTAAATTCTATGTTACTTACAGCTGGCATGCCTTCCTCCTATTGGGGAGAAGTCGTTTTAACTGTTAATCACATCTTAAATAGATTGTCGCACTCTAAATTGTCTAAGACACCTTATGAGATATGGAACAAACGTCCTTGTAGATATGATACCCTTAAAACTTGGGGTTGTGTTGCCTATGTAAGGATACAAGATCCTAAAATGCCTAAGGTGGGACCTAGAATGACTATTTGTGTATATCTAGGTAGTGCAGAAGACAATTCTGTAGATAAATTTTTGGATCTATCTACTAACACAGTGATAGAATCTAAAGATGCATAGTTCTTCGAGTACAAGTTTGTTAGCAATCTTGAATTGAAGGTTTTTTTATCTACATATATGATTTCAGAATCTCCTATAGAATTTGTAGTTTGTCCTTCTGACACTAATATCACACAATTGGCTATTGAACCAATCCCAATTAGAAAATCTACAAGAGATAAAGTTTTTAAAAGTTTTGGTGAGGACTTTGTCACTTACCATATAGAGGATGATCCATTCTCCTATCAAGAAGCAATGAGATCTAGGGAATCCTTACTATGACCAGAAGCCATAGAAGATGAAATGAGTTCTTTGTTACAAAATCACACATGGCATCTAGTCAATTTGCCAAAAAGGGCTAAGGCTATAGGCTGTAAGTGGGTATGAAAGAAGAAACTGATAGTGACAGATCAATAGATATCTATAAAGTACGTTTAGTAGCTAAAGTCTTTAAACAACAGAGTGGAATAGACCTTTTGACATTTATTCACTTGTATGTCATTTTTCAACTATAAGAATTCTTCTTGCTTTGCCATCTATTGAACACTTTGTAGTGCAACAAATGGATGTAAAGATCGCTTTCTTAAATGGAAATTTAAATGAAGAAATGTACATGGAACAACCTGAAGGGTATGTTATGAAAGGCCTTTAGAAAAGTTTATAAATTGAACAAATCTGTGTATGGTCTTAAACAAGCACCTAAGATGTGGCATCTTAAGTTTGACAAGGTGGTAAAGAGCTATGGATTTCAGTCCAATTATTCAGATAAATGCCTTTAATATTGTTTCAAGTCAAATAAGATAGTCATCATATGCTTGTATGTTGATGACATGTTAATTCTTGGCTCCAATCATTTTATAGTGAGTGATGTGAAAATCACTTTAGCTAAAGAATTTGACATGAAAGATCTTGGTATAGCTAATATCATTCTTGGTATGAAAGTAAGCTTTGAAAGGCAAGTTATCTCCCTTAGCCAAACTCATTATTTTGAGCAACTACTTTCTACCTGGGGATAAAGTGAGTGTAAACCGAGTGAGACATCATATGATTATATCAAAATATTGGGTCCTAATGAAGGGACCAATGTGGATCAGTGAAAGTACTCAAAACTGATAGATAGTCTCATGTATGCTAAGAGTTGCACTAGACCTGACATAGACTTTGCAGTTGGCATGTGGAGTCATTTTACTAGTAATCCTACTAAAGAGCATTGGGATGCCCTCAGTAAGCTGATGAGATACCTTAAAGGTACTAAAGATTATGCTCTATGTTATTTTGGTTATCCTTCAATTGTGGATGGATATTTTGATGCCTCATGGTGTTCAGAAATTGGAAATAGTAAATCCACCAGTAGATATGTATTCACTCTGGGTGGAGCTGCTGTTACTTGGAAATCCAAAAGACAGACTTGTATTATGTTGTCATCAATGGAATCAGAACTTTTTGTTTTAGCCTCAGCTGGTGAAGAGACAGAGTGGATAAAGAATCTGATTATGGATATTCCTTTGACTCAACTAAAGATTAATTCTTTAAGTTTATTTTGTGATAATTAAGCAGCAGTCCAAGTCATAAAGAATGCTCTATTTAATTCAAAAAGAAGACATATGAGACTGAGACATGCGTTGTTGAATTATCTGAGAGAACGAGAAGTTATCACCTTGGTCGATGTGAGATTGGATAACATAACTAATGCTCTCACAAAAGGTTTGCCTAAAGATCACTTATTCAAAACAGTGTGAGAAAACGAGGTTAAATGTAAGGACCCTCACCCTAGCGCAGTTGGCGCCAGATCCCGCGCTGGTAGCGCCAGGGATCTTTGGAAGAAAACCCTGTTAAGCGTGTGGCGCTGATGGCGCCAGAGCCACTGGAACCTGACGCCCAGAGCGTCAGAGCCACGCAAGGGACGCCAAAGGTTTTCCAGCCCACGCGGATAGCGCCATGGGTGGCGCGGGAAGTGGTCTGGAAAACCAAGTTTCACTGGAATTCCACGCGGTCAGCGCCAAGT
Organism: Glycine tomentella; assembly: GCA_007407185.1. Taxonomy (NCBI): domain Eukaryota; kingdom Viridiplantae; phylum Streptophyta; class Magnoliopsida; order Fabales; family Fabaceae; genus Glycine; species Glycine tomentella. Next base: position 634,794 of record PYAF01004542.1, on the reverse strand, counting down.
GTGGCGCGGATGGCACCATAGGTCAGGGGGAGGTTGGCGCTGGTAGCGCCAGAGTGGCGCGGATTGTGCCACAGGTTCTGGAAGTTGACGCTGGGGGCGTAGGAGTGGCGCTGGTGGCGCCACATAAACCGCCATGTTGGCGCGGGTAGCGCCGGGGCTGGAGCGGATCACGCCAGACCTCGGGCAGGCCCAGTATAAAGGACAGATCGCGTTTTGGAGAGGAAGAAACTTCTTCTTCTTCCTCCCAACGCCCTGGACCTCCATTAAAGCAATTCCAAGCTTCCTAGCACCTTATTTGTGACCTAAACACCTCCCTACGACCTAGAAACTTGAAATAACAGATTAGAAAACTATAATCCTTCATCCTTTCCTTTGAACTGAGCAAAATCCATTTCATCAGAAAACCCTTAGAAACTTGAGTGTTGGCAAGAACCCAAGGCGCAGAACGGACTACAGAGCTAAGGAAAGTTGTTCTCCAGCCTTTTGGGTCGCCACTGAGGTAAGAAACTTAAGTTTCTCCGATTGATTTTGAGTTAGGGGATTTTCTGGATTTTGTGATCTATATTGATTTGGGGCTAGAATTAGCCCAGGATTCTGTAGAGAATCTTGTTTAGAATTGTCTAGTGATGAAGAATTAGCTTTCAGTTTTTGAATTGGTGAATTTTGGATTTTGGCTCTGTGGATGCATGTGTGGTTGTGTGATAGCCACTTGTGATGGTTATCTGACATGCTAGAGCCTTGATTATGACTATGTTGATCCTGAGAGGCTATTTGAACGGTGCTTTGAGTGAAACTCAGACCGTTTCAGTGATATTTGTATTATGGGCCAATGCTGGCCAAAGTGTATATGTATTGAAAGACCTTGTATGGTCTGTCAGAAGCCTAGTGTGGGCCGAGATTGATTGAACCCTAGGATAGGGGAATTCTGAATATGATATGTTTCTGTGCTTGAATGTTTGTGAATTGGTTTTGATATGAATCCGTATGCCTTGATTAGGGCGTGAGATTGAAAATGTTGGTGGCGGGAGCCACAGACCAGGGAAAGAACGGCAGAGTGACACTTTGACAGGTAAGTTCTGAGTCCCTGGGGATTGATTCCCACTTGGTTGCACACCACACTCCGGGGGAGTGATAGTCATATTCATAATGCATACATTGGTTGTTGCATATTCTACTCTGTGTGCATTTGTGCCTGGTTGTGATATGTGTTGGGGGCATCGAGTAAATCTCTGCCCAGGGCATTGAGTGAATCTCTGCCATGTTGAGGGCATGGAGTGAATCTCTGCCATACTGAGGGCATTGAGTGAATCTCTGCCAGGTATTGAAGGCATTGAGTGAATCTCTGCCATGTGGAATGGCATTGAGGGAATCTCTGCCATGGATGTGAAATAAACTGGATATGTATGCTTATCTGATGTTTGTATTGTGAATTGTGGGCCAGGGTGGGAATGATTTCCCAAGGACCCTGAGCTTACTGAGATATGTATCTCACCCCGTGTGGGGATTTGTGATTTCAGGTGACTCTTCGAATAGAAGAGAGTAGTCTCAGGGCAGGAGGCCCGAGTAGAGACATTTCTGCTTGGCTGAGAGCAGCAGAAGGAGCTTGAAGGCTCAGTTTTGTATTTTGTTAGGTTTTGTACCCTGGATAAGGATTGTATAGTTCTGTAAACCCTCGGTGAGGGTCGTTATTCTTTTGTATCACCACGGTGTGGTGAAAACTTTGATGTATACGGATGTACAAAACTATTAATGATATGATATGAGATGAATTTCCTCCTGAGTATATTGTAAATGTTTACTTATCTGTCTATGAGTTATTATGAGAAACTGGATCAGCAGTGGCATATGTATGTGCCTTATTTATATGTTTGCTTGATATATGTGAATCCATACATAATGAACCAAGAAAAACGATTCTAAGCTTCCGCTGAGTAATATTTAGTATTAATGAGACGTTTATCTGATATTGTTAACGATAACGCACCGGAGGCCTACGGGATGTTACATTAAAGACTATGTAGACAAGTCGTAATTATCATTTACTTACCTTTAATTGTATGTTTTGAATTATCGAATCTTTCTTTGCTGGCCAAATGATAAGCATAATTTATATGTTTCATTGATGATCGTGGTTGCTAACTATTTTGAAAAGGGTGAGGTAACTCATTCCAAACTTGATGAGATGATTTTAATCCAATATCTGGGAAGCTTGTGTCATTCTAAACTTGATGATACAATCCTACCAGGTTGGCCTATCCTTTTGGTTAAATAGTCTCATTCCAAACTTGATGCTAGATTATTTGACTTTAAGGAATTAATAACTATGTCATTTAAATTGAAACATAAAAATAGTTGATTATATAAGAAGCTTATTGCTCTTATTCTAAATTGAAACTTGAATTACAAGACTAGGTTATTGTAAGTGATGTGACTATTAGTCTTATTCTGTGAAACGAGACAATCGTTACTCTCTTACAAATAAACTTAGGTTGATGACTCTTTATAATTTAAACTATATAGGCCTTGTTCATAATTTATGAAAATGGCTTGATGCTTATGAACATGATATTATGATGCTTTATGACATTGATATATGTTATTCTCTGCCTGATGATATGATTCTAAGTTCTTTTAGTAGAACTAGACATTTTTAGTAGTTTATTCAAATGATTGAATTCATGATAATATGAAATTCATATTTGACATTCTACAGGGGATGGTAGAGATGGAAGAGAGCTTAAGAAGTTGGATCCTTAGGAGGACGACCAACTTGATATATGAATATATCATTTAGAGTAGTAGGGAACTTGATAGTTCACTTGTTATTGCTCATTATGTTGGAGTCCATTTACTTGAGACTTGCATTTTGTTATTTCTATTTTGTGAACATTATGAGTATTATGCTTCTTTCTTATATTTGTAAGGCCTTAGACTATTTTGACTGACTTACTTATACTTGATTGTTATGCATATGTTGGTTGTGAACTGCTTTTGAGATTGATTTTTAGATGTTGGGATTTGGATGAGTTTAGATTTAGTCTAAAACTCTTGATGTTTATATTGTTATATTGATCTCATAACATATTCATGAGAATGATGATTCACTTAGTTTGATTGCAGATGTTGTTCGAGTTTAATGTTTATTACTAAAACTCTTTGACCGATCCTAGTTGATTGTCTTTGACTGGACGTGGATGATTTATGTTCGTTTGAACATTACACTAACTACCTTATTGGATTGTGCTGTATGTGAACATAGGAGAAGATTGTTGAATATATTTAATATATATATATATATATATTAAATATTAATATGTTCACAAACATGCCCAATAAGTTATTTTATGGTTATATGGACTCATATGCGCTGGAGCCCAACAGCTTGTTATATTAATAAGGTTTTTCCTAAGCTGGATGTAACACTGTTGAGCATTTCACATCTGATGCCTCTTGGTGTAATACTTTAAGCACCCAACACTAAACTCTTCTCTCTCTTAAATCCCTTACCTCCAACATGAAATTGGATGAACATTTTACATCATCAATTGATATAGAACCAATCTAAAAAATACTTTTTGGATTGGTTACATTAAGAACTGGAGTAGAATGTACTTTCTAAATCACTTTTATGTCGATCAATCTAGAATGTGGATGCCTTTTCGGCACACTTTGAAATTCCTAACAAAGTTTTATAGATCCATTGTACAAAGAGTTTATCAAGAAAATACTTTCTTGATTGGTTTTTCCTATAGCCAATCTAAAACATTGACATCCTTTGCAAACTTATAAAGCTACTTATAAGATTTTCTAGATTAAATGTATAAAGAAGCAATCTAAAAAACACCTTTGTGCATTAATTCCTCTTATGATCGATCTAAAATATTGACGTCTTTTACAACTTTTAAAATTTCTAACAATACTTTTTAGATTGGTTATACTGAGAACCAATCTAGCTACAAAGTTTTTTCTAGACCGTTTCTTAGTACAATTGTTATATAAAATCCATAAGTTTAATACTAATGTTTTCATATTTTCATTCTCACTCCATTTTCAAATCCTCATTTCCTAGTTCAACAAATCCAAGATGCATCAAGGAAAGTATTTTCAAACCGATGTACACCTAAATGGCATTGATTTTCATCTTACATAATTATGCCATTATGTGAATATAAACAAAGTAATACTACAATATCCAAAGTGGTATCCAAATTACTAATATGTCAGTGGTTCAATTGGAAAAATAAATTGATCAATTAGGTCTTTCGATAAAAATTAATTACCACTAAAGTTATATTAATATCATGGTGACAACAAAAAAAGTCATACCCAATTATAAATTTTTTTGGACAATTATTCAAAACTAAATTCATAATAACCATTTAACAAGTAAAACCTATCTATTAAGGATTATTTTTTAAAAAAAATTGATATCATTATATTAATTGTCATCCCTAGCATAAACACAACTATAACACTTAAAACAAGATAATAGAAGGACAGAATTCATAGTATGGCATTTCAATAAAAATTTGTGTGAACTATCACTCTACATGGTACAAGTTAATTTAGAGCAAGTAGCAACTCTTGCCTATGTTAAGATGAATGAATGAATGAAAAAATAAATTGCAAAAAATAATATTTGCAGAAGAATTCGTGAGCGGCAGGATTCGAACCTGCGCGGGCAGAGCCCACATGATTTCTAGTCATGCCCGATAACCACTCCGGCACGCCCACACTTGTTTGCTTGAGTCGACATTTGTCTTTTTTTATTTAATTTATAGTTAGTAAATCAAATTGCAATAGATTTACACAACACAAATAAAGTATATCTCATACCGTCATATCCACTGAAGCTAACAATAACCTCCGAATTCAATTATTCATTACCCCACGTTGTTGAAACTGACCAACCTTGTTCTTCTCAAGTTTGAGTTGCTCAGCTATCACCTAATTTTAAGAGCATTTGTTCACGCCATAATGCAGGAGAAAAATGATTCTATAACCAGAAAATATGTCTCACCTAACATTAAAATTTGATAATTCTCCATATACATTCATCTTGTGCCAAAATATTGTAGTAGGTGACCCTTTTTCTCTAATTAATTAGTACTATGCAACTACAAGCGTTAACCATATAATTAGTATCAATAGCTAGTGGACCAGTTAGAGATTCCGGTATCTATACACGATCCCACAGATATACCCTGAAAGAAAAGTTATGGGAGCAATAAAGAGTCTTGCAATTCGTACTATACATTTGGTTGAAACATCTTTTTTGTAGAAAGGCTAAATGAATCTGTCACGATGCACTACAGTTTGCCCAATAAAGCTCATCATGTTCTCTTGTTTTATATAATGTGAATGTCAATCGGTTAATTGAATAATTGGAATGATCAGTTTTTACCTATAGGCTTAATTGGCCCACTTAAATCCTTGAATTCCTATATGTAATCATGGTTTAGCCTCTTCACTTTCTTAAAGCAATATTTATAGCCTAAACAACTAAATGTCATACCAATAAAGAAGTAAAGTTTGATTTTTTTTTTTTAAGTAAGATTCTGGATTCAAATTATGTGGATGAAAAAATATATAATTAGAATAAGAGATTTTATTATAAGTGATCTAATTGATTCTTTGACGAAGATTAATAATTAATAAATTTGATAAATATTTTATATCAATGTCTTAATGATTAAAAAAAGCTAAATTATCATTTCATATGTGGAACTAAATCATCACAAGATTCTAGAGAGATTCCTTGTCAAGAAAGAGGAACAATGTAGAAGGCAGCGTCTAGGAAACAGAACCACATTTCGTAAAAGTCACTGCTCTCTTCAGAAGATAACAAGCAAATGAAGGACGTGCTTCTTCTTCTTTCTATCCTTCATTGTAGTTTTGGGCCTCATATATTGGCCGAAAAGCTGTTGTAGTAAAGCGTGTTGGGTGTAATGCGGGAAATTGTGGTCCTCATAATTAATGTCAACCGATGCCTCTAAAAGATAGCTTCTAAAAAATGAAAGTGTTGAAGAATCTTGCTTGTGTGCTACATAACAATTAATATAATGCTGGTAGAGATTTGAAGCATATATTATCGATCAATATTCATGCATGCTTAACCTAAGTAAGGTCCAACCACTTGTTAGCATCATGCGTGGTCTGCCCAAAAACATTGGTTTTTTGTTATTGGATTTAGCAAGAAAAAACCTGGTGGGATAATGTCTATCTAGTTAAAAGTGAATCTTCAGACCGTGGTTGTCCATTTCATGGTCTTTGTGGATCTTGAGCAAAATTAAGTTGGGTGGATTAGGGTCACGGCATTTAAATCATGCACTCTCTTATTTGAATCTTGCACTTTCTATTCCAAAATAGAAATTTGTATTTCGGAATGAATTTTTTAAAATACAATAGAAGATACAAAATTAAATAATAAAAGTGTAGAAAACAAATGCCTAAGTCACCTCTTACTGGACTGGATTTGCCCAACTCAAACTAGTCATATGGAGTATGAAGTGTGAAATTATAGATTTTGCACCATCTTAGATGCTCCCAAAAGTTTCCTTCCACCTCAGTAAAGGGGTGTGCTAAAAAATTAAACCTAATCAAATCAAATTTAAAAAACTGAATCGTTTGAGGAAAAAATTGGATCGGATTATTTTTGTGAACAGTTCGGTTGTTTTTGTAAACAGTTCGGTTTAATTTTTCGAAAAAACCAACCATAAATGTGTATAAAACAGTTAATTGAATTGAATTAAACCAAAAAAAGAAAAACAAACCCTTTCGAAAACAAAAGACGAATCAAACTATTTTATAAAAATGGTTCGTTTTGGATTAGGTTCGGTTTAGTTTTCTGAAAAACAGTTTTTTCTTCAGTCCTACAATAGATTGAGTCTAAAGTTTAAATTTCTTATTCTGTAGTCGCGAGTCCGTTTATAGAAGTTGAGAACATCTAACAAAAGTAACAATATTTGATCCTCAGAGTGTCACACATACTCGCTGTTCCAATATTTTATTTCCTCCTTTCTCTCGTTCGTTTCTTTGGTCTCACTAGGAGCCCCATCACCAGACACACAATGTGACAATAGGTCCTGAACCTTACTGAAACGGGAAAAAAATGGCATGCGATTTTTTTATTTTTTATTTTTGTTACAATGACATACTATTTATAAAAATATAAAGGAATACAACTCAGTTGGTTTAATATTTGCATGAATTGTTATAAATCTCATATTACTTGTCTTTAATTTCTACATATAAAAAAATACTATTTATAAAAAGATACCTTACACCCTAATCAAATAATTTTCATCAGTAATTTGAGTTTGACGTAACCTTTTTCATCTTTAAAAAAAAACAGAAAATAATAATCAATATATAGTTAAGAAGTTAAAAAATAACTTTGTTTTATAAATACAATAATTAATATTACCAATACATTTTTTGGTAGTGAATTTACAGGTAAATTTTTTTATTAACTTCTTAACTAGTATTCTTAAAACATTTATTAGTAAAACACTGGAATTTTTCTTTAAAAAGTAAAGTTTAAATTGTTAAATAAATTAATGGTCTTTCTGTCAAAAAATAAATTGGTGGCCTTAAATTAAACAGTAAATTACAGAAATTTTCCTTGAGATTTGTTTTATTTATACGTGCTTTTTCTCCTTTTAAAATCATTACATTACTACTCCTTATTTTAATGGTGTTAAGTTGTCGTTTGAAAATTAAAAAATACATACATTAAATTTTCTTTCATTTTTAAAAAACTCAGAATTGTCCCTCACTTTTAAGTGACCTAAATAGAGAGAACTTTTTGTCTCATGTTAGTGTGCTAGGTCATATTTTCCGTGCAGCCAAAGGTGGAGTCACGCGTTCCTCGTTTTATGTCTTCACCTTGTCTTCCTGTTGGCATCCGCGGTGGTGGTTTCTCCTCCACATTCCTCTTCGCCTCCACGACAGTGCTAGGTGCGTTCCCGTTTACCGCACATTTCTCCTCTGCCTCCTATTCTCCTCTGCAATGGTGTTAGACACGTTCTCATTCGCTACACGTTAAAAGATGTTATATATGTATCCCTTAGGTTTTCAAAATGTTACAATGTACTCCCTAAGATTTTAAAATGTTACACATGTACCCCTATTTTTTACAAATAATACACGTGCACCCTCTCTCTTTTACAAAAATTACACCTAATACCCACTTTATCTTTCAGTTGTTGGAATGTAAAAAAATGTGGTAGAACAATTAAACATCCTCAAAAATGAAAAAGAAAATCAATACCATGAACATTAACCCACAAAAACAAACTACCATCAGTTTCACCACACTCAACAACAATAGTGGCTCGTAAAGATTCAACAATGGTGTGCCAAAGATAAGGGTTTTAAATGAAGGAAGGAGATGAGGTTAATTTTGAAATTAAAATTTTAATAAAAGTCATGTGTCTACCACATGATCTAAAAAATAAACGGAGTTAACACCATTAATAATGGAGAGAGTGCAAGTGTAATGAGATCACAAAAGTTACGGCATTTTGTGTAATATAAAAAAAAGGAGGCGTGTGTAAATAGTGCAGACATCGGGGGAGGTTATTGTAATTTGCTCTAAATTAAATCTCCATTACCAAACATTCTGTGTTCATGCGCCTAAATCTTCATATTGGTTCGAGTAATACTGAGTTTAATATTCTTAAATAAGGTCTCGAGTTAATATGGAGGGAAAAAACGGATTTGGGAGGAGAATCACCCCCACTATGGGTGTAAGTATACCAAACCACCTATATGGGCATATGGCTTGACCTATTTAGGCTTTGTTTGGGAGTTAGGAGGGGAAGAGAAGGAAAAAGATTCAAGGGGACGGGAGGGGAAGGAAAGGGGAGAAAATGAGGTAAGTTTCTTCCTCCTTGTTTGGAAGTTAAAAATATATTAAGAGAGGGAAATTGAGAGTTAATAAGATGTTAAATGTGAAAATTATATAATTTAAATGTAAAAATATATTAAAAATATATTTTAATATATTTTTGAATTTGTAGTTGGGGTAGGATAGTAATTTTAATTACTTTTCTTTCTAAAAACTCCCAAATTGGGGGAACAATAATTTTTAGACTTTTGAGGATTTTAGAGGAATTTTAAAATCCTCAAATCCTTCTCTTCAAAAATTAAAACTCTCAAACAAGGAGATATCATCACCTAAACCTTTCCCTTCCCTCCCTTCCCCTCTAAAATCCCTCTCCCAAACAAAATCTTAAGGTCTGGCCTATCATAGCTCATTTAGCAAAAAATCAAAGTTCGAGCCTTTTAAAAAAACCTATTTATTTAAATAGGGCATGTCACGGACCTTAAGGAAAGTCTATTAAGCACGAAAGATTGGTCCGTTTAGTAATAAAATTTTAAAATAAAATATTATTATTAATATGATATATAATATTATAATTATTTTATTTAAATTACAAATTATTTTTGTAGTTTAACAATTTAGATCATTTAATTAATGTTTGAAATAGGTTGATTCGTATAAGTATAAATGAGTAGTAGAAATATTGACTATTTTCTTTTTGTGAGACTTAAAAGATTTTAGTAGCATGTGACATGTAATATTTGTAAGCAAAATTTGTTTATATCTTATGATTTAAAATTATATTATTATTTTTAATATAAATTTTTTTGTTTAAAATAATATTTTTCATATTTCTTAATATGAAATAAAATTTTAAATGCATTATACAAAGGTTAGACTCAAATCTAAAAATAAATTCGTAATAAATAACTATGTAACATAATCAAGCTTAGATTATAAAAATATAAAATAAGTACTTAAATAGAACTCAATTCAATTTAACCTATTTCCACCCTTATACCCCACACAAAATAATTAGACAAATTTTTTGACAAAGATTAATCATAAATTTTCTATCATAATATAATAACAAAAATATCTTTCATACCTTCTCTCTATTCATGCGCCTAAATCTCGATCCTCAATCAATATTATCATCCCCAATCCCATAGTATCACTTGTCGGCCTTTTTACGTAAAGAGGGTACTTTTTTTCGTAATTTACGGATTGGGGGTAGTTTTTAAATAATTTACGGGAAGGGGGTAAGTCGTAAAATTATTTACGACTTCTGAATAGGAAGTCGTAAATAATTTTACGACTTTATTTTTTTATTTTTCCAACCCAAAATCGGATAAATGTTTACGACTTCTGAATGCATTTTATTTTTAATTTACGACTTCAAAGTCGTAAACTAAAATCGTGGTAACCAATACGACTTTTTTTTTTTTTCAAAAGAAGTCGTATGTTATTATACGACTTCCATTTTATTTTATTTTCTTAAGGAAGTCGTATAATAATTTACGACTTCCATTTATTTTTTTTTTTGCTGAAATCGTTTGCTTCTATACGACTTTTACTTTTTTTTTTTTTGAAGTCGTTTGCTTGTATATGACTTTTGCTTCTTTTTTTTTTAGCTTTTTTTAGGATACGTTATGTTTAATTTTGTTTTGTTTAATTTTGTTAATTTATTTTGTTAAGTAAATTTTAATAAAATTATTTTATTTATTATTTAAGAATACACTAATTTTAATATATTTATTTGATTTAATATTTTGTATAATTTTATTTATTTTGTATTCAATATAAACATTAAAAAAATATTGTTTTGTTCTGTTATTTATTTTTGTTTTTTAATTTTAATTGTTATTTCTTATTTTTATTATAAAAAATATGTTATTTTATAATTCAAA
>PYAF01004542.1:597324-613873 GCA_007407185.1 Glycine tomentella | reverse complement strand
CTTCATAAATTGAATTTTAATTTTAAAAAGATAACCTTTTGTAGAGGAAAAAAAGATAACCTATATCACCATTAATTTGATAAGTTTAAAAAATAGTAACTTATATCTTCAATTTACTATATCTTTGTAAAAAATTAACAACAAAAATATATATTTTCATTATTTAAGAGAGGTGCAAAAAAAAAATACACAACAAAAATATATTTTCATTATATACTTTATACAACAAAATCATATTTTTGTTGCAGTGTAAGAGGTGCAAAAAAAATATATGATGAAAACACATTTTCGTTGTATAAAAGTATAATATGCAGTATAATATGCAAATGTATTTCTATCATGTATTTTTTTGCACCGCTTCTTACAGAATAAAAATATGTTTACATTGTATAATTTTTTCAATGTTTCATTTCCGTTAAAAGGTATTTTGGGATTAAAATTTTTAAAAGCACAAGACGGTCTCAATAGCAATTCTCTAATACCCTTCTTTCGGCTATAGAAGGCCTTCTTCTAATGTGTAAGCCCAACGTTAATAGAATGTTCCTCCTCCAAAACCCTAAAAACCCTACTTCCTTAAACCCAGTCTCTAGAACCTTCCACCCTCATCCAGAAACACCTTAGAAGAAGGCCTTAAAAAAACGTCACGCTCCTTCTCAACCCTAAAATCAGTATTCTTTGTATTTTTTCGCAGAAAAGATTAGGAGATGGCGAAGCGCTTGATTCCCTGCTTCAATCGCATTCTCGTTGAGAAAATCGTCCCTCCCTCCAAAACCAGCGCTGGCATTCTCCTCCCTGAGAAGACCTCCCAGGTTTTAAAAAACCCACAGTTATTTTTAGTGTTATGTGAAATTTTGTCTTTGTTTCTCTGTGTATCATAAAATTGTTTCCATAAATTTATCCGTTGAAGGAAGTTTTTGTGTGTGGTTGTTGAAACAGCTTAATTCCGGTAAGGTGATAGCGGTTGGACCTGGATCACGTGACAAGGCAGGGAACTTGATTCCGGTGTCTGTGAAGGAAGGTGATCACGTGCTCTTGCCGGAGTACGGTGGCACGCAGATCAAGCTCGATGACAAAGAGTATGGTTTCAAGATCGTGTTTTGTGTGTGAGGAAGATCATTGGATTGAAATTTTACTAATTGGTTTCTCTGTTTTTTTTCTTCCTCTTGTTTGCAGGTTCCATTTGTTTAGGGATGAGGACATTTTGGGTATTCTGCATGATTGATGTTGTGAATGTGATGCCTCCTAAAACATGCAAACTGTGATTGAGTTGGAAAATAATGTGTGTCTTAGTTTATGAATGCAACTTGTTACAAACATTTGAGGGGGATTTACTTTTAAGAATTTATATCCTGTTTTTGTATTCTGAAAATGGCAATGGGAACGGTGCTTCTTACTTTGCTTAGTTCTTGTCTTTAGTCTTTGTTGTTTGTTTTGCAATTTTCTTTAATTTAGCGTTACGAGTTTAAAGCTTTGTTATGTCAAACGTGTTATTCTATTGTTCTTAGACTAACACATAAAATTACTCTAAAATGTATTATAATTGATGAATTTTAGTTCTGTGACTTTAAGCGATAGTGAAAGAAAATATGAGTGTGTTTTAGGAGTGTTCATAACACATAATTAGAATAAAAATAGATTTATTTTGAGTTTAAAATATATTATTGTAATAATTAAATAATCACATAGGTTGTATTTATAACAGTGTAGAAATTAACTTTCCCATCAAATTTGAAATCACTATCCAGTATCTCTTCTAATTATTGGCATTATGAAGATTAAAACAAAATTTGACAAGTCTAAAATTTGACTTTGTATTTGGTTTTAACCATAAACGTGTGAAGGCCTCGCCTTCTTTTTTCTCAATATCTTGCTTACAAAATGGTCACCACGGTTTTTTTTTTTTTTTTTAACCAAAACATTTCAAATATATTTATATTATTTATATTTTCAGTGCTAACCAAAAATATTATAATATTTCACTTAAAAAATTAATTAACTATTTAATTATATTAAGTTCTCTAATTTAAATAATCATTAAATATTAAATAATCTTTTTAACAACTATTCAAATACTCATTTGTATGCAATCTAGTTTAAAATTAAGTCAGTCATATATTAATCAAATTAATATATTAATCAAGATGTTTAAATAACATGAACTAATATTTATTGCTTACAAGAATTAAATAGAAAATTAATATAATATTTTCTTTCGTTATTTATAGTTTTAAATCAATTTTAGAGTATGATATTTACGTCAAACTCAAATAAGTTAATGAATTTATTCAATAAATGACTTAAGAAAAATATTTTTTTTATTCATTAAATTATCTTGTGGAATGTCTTTATTATAGAGTTCAAAATTTATTATAGAAAGTTGATAGATTTCATCTTGATTAATCATTAATTCTAAAATTATTTAGTTATATTTAATGTGCATTCAACTAGTGTTCTAAAAATTAAGTTTCTAGAATCAAAATATAACAAATAACATGATAGAGGTAATAGTATCCATTAGTAAATCTCAGTTGAGTTCAATAATTATATTCTTATATACATTACTTATATATGTAAATAAATAAATAAGATCTATTAATATTTGAATACTATCAAATATATATGAATCTAACCAAATTATTCAGGTATTATTCATAATAATCATATGATCAACAATAATTTAAATTAAATCATAAGAAACTTGTTTCTCATTTTCGTAATTTCTATTATAATAACAAATATTTAATTTTAATCAAGGATCTTATCAAGTCAATTATTTTTATCAACATCAACATCTTTAATCCAAATTAATTAAGGTCGAAACTATATTTATCTTGTAATTAATTCTAATTCCAATAATAAAGAAACAATAAAGAAATAACAATACTTTATTCTTGAAATTAGAATTAATTATATGATGTATTAGATCTAATAGATCTGAAACATACACCATTATTCCCATCAACCCAGTTGATATTTATAATTTTAGGATAAATTTAGTGCATTACTAAATCTTTTATTCAGTAGGGCTAGGTACACATGATATTGTATTTTGCATTTTGCTCTTTAATTAGCAGCTGAGCTAAGCCTTTACAGGGAAAACCACTGTACGAAAGGATGACTGAATATGCTTAAGATGGCAATATGAGATGAAATGATGAAGAATTTGGGGCCCAAGTAGCATCACTACGTGACACGTAATGAAGAATGCTAAGAACCGCGTGAAGCAAGTTGAAAAATGAAACTTGTCTTCCCTTGTTTGAGACTTGTGTGCATAATCATCGCACAAACAATAACAGGTCGATGGCCTTTCTTTAACTTAGCTCTCAAATTAATCACAAAAAACAAAAAACGAGAAATACAGACCAGTGGTTTTGTCATAATCAATTAATATGCATTGCTATCGTTCTACAGAAGATAGACCCAAATTAAGGAACTGCAGAATAATTGATAACTCCAAAACCGGAATCCATGAAAAAAAACTCCCAATATGCACCTGAAGGCAGCAGAAAATAAAATATTAGCATGACCTTTATGAACACATTATGAAACAATCCCCTTCTTACTTTACCTCTCCATAAAAGAAGCAATGGCATCATACTAAGATGCTAAAGGAGTCTTCACTCTCGTTTTGCACCATACTGTTGAAATCTATCTTTTCACCATGGACACATTAATGTATTTACACATACCTCCATGAATTAGCATACAAATTACCAGTTTTTTCAATACATAATCTGATAATCATCCTCCAGCCTAGCTTAAGATGCTAAAAGAAAATGAAACGAAACAAAATTTCTCTTTAAAAAAAATTAACAGTGCCCTTGCAACATACACTACACAGGTAAACCCCTAAAATAATTTTGTTCTTTCAGCATCAACATCTACCACCACCAACAATCAATAATTCAATTTGCAAAATGATATATCAATCATATTAACAACGAATGAAGCTCAACCACTAACTCATCATCTTCCCAATTCAATGAAACAAGGCCATTATCCACTAACGATATCAAGAATTTCAAATCAAAAGCATTTTACACTTAACAAGTAAGATATGCCGATAAAAAAATAAAATTTAAAAGCATTTAACACCACCTGTTATTCTCTTGCATTAGCATATATGATATATCATACGAAAACAGAAAACAAGGCAAATCGAAACCATACTTGCTGATACAATAATAGTCAATCACTGAGAAGAAAGATTCAAAAAGAACCGGAAACCCTAAAAAAAAACTAAAACCCTAAACCCCCAAAAAAATTATCTTTAATTCTTAACCAATTTCACTTGTACTCGAAATTGGGCACAGGAGGCGCATCAAAGCTCTCTAAAACCTTGGTCTCGCTTCCTCCGGTAGCCGCCGCCGCCTCATCCTTCTTCCCATCGCCGAACCAACCACCGAACCACGACGATTGCGATGCAGCGTCCGGCGCCGAAGCAACCGGCTGGCCCGGTAGCCCGTTAGGCGGAAGAGGCTCGTCGATAATCATCGGCATCGGCTGCTGTGCGCTGAGGAACTTGTTGAGCATGATGCCGGCGCCCTCGATGAGAGCGAGAAGGACGCCACCGAACGCAGCGGAGCGGGCGGCGGCGGGGAGGCCCTGGCGCATGGAGAGGAAGCCGCCGGTGGCGGCGCCGGCGAAGATGGAGTTCCAGGGGTCCTCCTTTTGGCGGAGGTAGACCATGGTGCAGTCGAAGCTGGAGAAGAGGCCGCCCCACACGGCGAAGCTTCCACCCACGCGCGGCGCGTTGAGGCGTACCGCTTGCGACGCGGCGACGACACGCGCGCCCCTCGGCGCGTTGTAGAGGCCCTTGAGGAAGTGGAAGGCGGATCCACCCACCGCGCCCATGCCGAACGCGCCGCCTATGTCGTCCAGGATGCGGTCCGGACATGGTTCCCTTGACGTCTCTGGAGTTCCCATCGCTCTCTCTTCTTTGCTTTCTCTTTTCTCTTCTGTTCTACTTCTAGGGCTTTCTCTGATTTGGCATCTATGGCACTTTATTATTAATATGGTTCATGTGTAATGGGAAGATATTCTTTTTTTACACATGTTGAATGATTTTTATCTTAATTTATATTTATATTTGAGTTTGATTTTATTAAGATTTGATTAGTATATGGAATAGAATATCCTTATTTTAATTTGTAAAAATAACGTATCAATTTTAATTTTAATATTGTATATAGCAAAAATAAAAATATATTTTGAAATAATATCGATCCTTATTATAAGGTCGAAATTTAAAATGTAATTGGATCCTTTGTGATCTTTCAAACATAATTTAACAGTTTAAGTGAATCATATTAAAAAGAGAGAAATCAACATTTGAATATGTATGAGATTATATGATTGATAATGATTTAAATGAATTAATTAGTATTATCTATATCATTAACAAGATGTTTTTATTTTTTTGTAATTTTTATCACTTAAAAATTTCATAATTCAGTGTGATTGATTTGGAGTAATTTGAGTAAGTGATCTTTTGAAAAGTTTTTTTTTTAAAAAAGTATGAGTATAGACAAAATACGTTGAAAAGTTATGTATTGGTTTGTGGAAATATTTATTGATGCTAGAAGTAGCTAGAGCTGATGGTCGAAGTCTCAGAAATGGTTACCTACAAAGGATTTTGACTAGTGGAGGGTTGTCATCAACAAGGATGATGAGTGAAGAGTCATTGTATGAAGTGTCATAGTGTGTGACTCGTTGAGAAGTCAATAACAAAGGATGTTACAAATGGTATTAGAGAATACCTCTTTCTTAGTATAGTGTGATTTGAGGATGAACCAAGTAAAAACTGGTGGACATGTAACACCCCGAACGAATTACATCGATAAGAGAGATCTTAAAGGTTGTACAAATATAAAATTGTACACTTGAGGATCACATGAAGGATTTAACTGGACTATTTATACCAACAAGATGCATATACTTTTTGATATCTCGTCACTTAAGAATTCAACACTTAAGTGTGCTTGGCTTTAAGGTGTTCAAATCCAAATCAATACAAAATAAAAATCGAAAACCGCTCAAAAAATCGAAAATCGAAACAAACATATTCTTTTTGGATTTCTTTGGATGATTTTTTTCTCATACCGATTGGTTCAGTTCGGTTTGTAGTTTGTGTTTTTAAAACCGATCCAAATCAAACCAAACTGCAACGCTTGTACTAACACTTATATTACTTACGTGTTATGCATTTTATGTGTACCACTTGAGTTTCACAATATTTTGTAGTGTTTTGTATACAAAACTTATACAATGCATACTATTTTCTTTTTCATATGAATTTTTTTAAATATGTTTGGTTTAAATTAGATGAAATTTTACATATTTTTTTGAAGAAGGTTTAATATATTAATAAGTTTTGTAAATTATTATCAACAATTTTTATGTAATTTTATTTAAAATATGAAAAGAAAGTATGTAAATTTTAATAAAATAATATTTTAGTAAAAATCACAAAAATTGAATCAAATCAAATCATAAAATATTAGTTTTGTTTGGGTTTTATTTTAAATGAAAAGTTGCGAATGACATTACTTGTCTTAAAGTAGTTATGTGAAGAGTGATCTTTTAGGAGGTTTCTAATAAATACGTGTAAATAAAGATAAAACACACTAAAAAAAATTTGTATTGATTTATAGAAATAGTCATTAATCCTAGAAATAGTAAAAAATAATTGTTGAAGTATCTTAAAAGATTATCTATAAAGAATTTTGATCAACAAAAGTGAAGAATAATGTGATGATATGCCATTGTGCATTTTCCACTCGAAATCTAATCATTTGTTTCACAACCACTGCTTACATCTAACTTTTTGAATTGGTCATTTTTTAAGGTATGTTTTGCATCTTCGAAGCCTTCACAATAACAACAAAAATCTTTTAATCAAAAATCTCATGTGTCATGTCGTCATTAGTTGAGATCACAATTGATGTGATGGTCTCAAATTACTTATAATGTGAGTTTATTTAAATTTTAAAAATAATAACTTTAAAATAAATATTTTTTATACAAGTATTTTTTAATAAGAAAATAAGATGTACTTCTTAAAATGAATAGAAATTTGATTTTGTAAAACAGAAATAATTTAAACAAATATATAAAAAACAAAAAACTGTTTATTATATTAAAATAAGTATTTTTTAACAAATAAATTTAAACAGTCTAATTTATCTCTCTCAATATATATATGAATTAGATTTTAATTTGCATTTATAGTTAGTATAATTTATTGATAAAAAATATTCTGGATATAACTTTTTTTATTTATAGGAGGAGAAAAACCTCATTACAACTTCGAAACCATTCTGAAACATGATTAAACTATCATATTCTTCACAAGAAGAAAATTAAATATAAATTAACAATAATTATATTATACATGTTAAAAACATATCGCAGGTATCATTTGTGATTAGATTGAGAGTATAATTTTCATATTATAAAAATACATAATTAAATTAAAAAAATCGTACGCAATTTAATTTAAATATAAATATGGAATTAGAACCATTTTACGGTTTATACATATTTTTGTTTCCACGCGCGAACCAAAAATATTGTTGGTTTTTCTATACACGTTTGGGACAAAAATTCATACGGAGATCAGTCACATCTAAACGCATATCCTTAAGTAATTTTTGTCAAAAGTAGCATAATTAAATGATGTTTAAAATTGTCTACTTAGATAGGGTTATGTGGAAACTTGCTTGTCGCCGAAATTCAATGATCAATCTTGAGTACTTTCAAGATTATTGAACTATTGTTGTTGTTGTTTTTTTTTTTTTGCTTTACAGAACAAAATCATATCAACGAGTTTTTATTGCTTCTGGTTTTTTGTTTTGCTTTTTCAGCTCTTTTAAACAAAAATAAAATAAAATCATATCAACCAGGTATTTAAAGTTTAACAAAATCTCACTAACTACAGTATATATATATATATATATATATATTATGTTTCCCATTAATTTCTTAATTTTAGAAAAAAAAAGCCTTATGTTCTCAAACAAATGGTCAATAAAGACATTAATCATAACTTCACCACACCACAGACATCTTACAAAATTAAATCAAATGCCTGATCATGTAAAGCCTTAATATCAACCTCCAATAAAAGCCGTGAAAAAAATCAGAATCCTTCTATATAACGCGATTATGACATTTACTAAAACATCTAGACAACACGATTTCTCAAGAATATCAGTTAGAGAGTGCAATTAATAAGATTAGTTTCACTAAAAAAAAAAGAAGAAGAAACAAAAAGATAAGATAAGATTAGAAAAAGGAACAACATTCTTAAAATAAGAACAAAAAAACGCAAACTGGAGATGACTCATCAAACTCCATTTTCTTCGTTGTTGCAAGGTCAAAATCCAAAATCATGGCACATTGTACCCATTCGAAATGAAAAATTCCAAGACCCAGATGATGTTTTTTATTACCCTTACCATTACCACTTTCAGAAAAGCATAATTCCTTGGAAACCATCCACTCCTCTGATCCGCCTGATACCTTTCTTCACCACATGCACTCAGTCACAAGATATAAAATAATAATGGCTCAGTTAAGCATGTTCCTAAAATATTGATTAAAAATTAAAAATATTATTTTAAAAATTATATGAAAGCTTTAAAAAATTATAAGTAATTAAAGGAATTTAGTTTAGTTGATGTAATATATCACTTGAGTTATTATAAATCTTCGACAATATCTTTGATTCTTATTGATAAAAAAAAGTTATAAATAAACATAATTTTATGTATTTTAATAAAAAATATTTTTTTAATTTCTTAATTAATATTATCAACAGTAAAATAAGATAATAATTTAATGTGATCTAAATAAATAAGTAGATCATGTAAAAAAATAGAAACTCAAAATAGGTGCATGCCTTTTTGTGGAATTCTTTGTTTCCCTCTCCATAAAACAAAAACAAAAAGACTCAGTGTATTGCATTGTTGTTGGTTGCGTTTCCATTCCCCTGCTAGCCAAACCCACGTGCTCTCTCTCTCCTTTCTTTTCTTTTTCTGTCTTCTCTCAGGGAGAAAACCCAACCCACCCAAAAACGGTGTCGTTTCTCGGAACGTTTTTAGAGAGAGAGAAGAGAAAGAGAGAGAAGAGAAAAAAGAGAGAGAAGAGAGAGAGAGAGAGAGAGAGTTCTGTTGCGGTGATGCGGAAACGTTGATCCCAAATGCACCCGTACAACCGGCTACCGAGCAGCGGGCACTCGACGCCGTCGCCGCCGCCGTCGCCGCTCCGGTCGCCGAGGCTCCGCCACGCAGGGAGGTCCAAGGCCGGGCGGTTCTCTCCTAGCCGGGGGAGCGGTCGGACCGCCGCGCAGCGGCTCAGCTGGATGTTCCTTTCGGTCCTCCTTCGACGACAGGGTGTTTTCCTCTTCGCTCCTCTCATTTACATCTCCGGAATGCTCCTATACATGGGAACGGCGTCGTTCGACGTCGTTCCGGTAATTAAACACCGTCCCGCGCCTGGCTCCATCTACCGTAGCCCTCAGCTCTTCGCCAAGCTCCGCCTCGACATGGATTCCGATAATTCCTCCGCCGATGCGGTTCGATTCGTTTTCAAATCTCTCAATATTTTTATTATTTGTTTATTTAGATATATTTCGGCGGATTTTGGTGATTTGTGATTTGTCAGGTTATTCCGGTGAAATTTGTTTTATTTTGTTTTTTTATTTATTTAGAATTTGGAATGTTCGAAATCAAGTTTCTACTCTTTGAGTTTTTATAATGTAGGTTTAGCCTTTGTGTTTTGCGTCTGGATTTGTTTTGTTTTGCATCCTGATTTCAAATGTAATTTGCTTATGGGAGATATTTTGTGGTTTTTGATGTGTTTCTATGGTTAGATTGTTTATTAGGTCTGAAACCTGAGGCTAGATATTTGAATGGGGTAATGTGAAACTGATTGAGTAAGTGCTCTGAGCGGTTTTCAGGTAGAGGAAATTGGTTGTAATTGTCAAAGGAGGTTGATAAATTATCTGTGAGAATGTTAGTATTGTTATTGTGTTAGGTCTTGGGAGTTTTATCGTTTTAGGAGTTTTGTTGACCGAGATTGTATTGGTTGTACTGCATATATTTGAACTTGACCTAGATTATTGTTAATTTGTTATAGATAGAAGTATACGGTGTTAATGTTTTATTTTGTACATTTTGGTTAAGTATATTATGGCCAATCTGTATAAGAAAAGTATAGTAATAACGTATAAGGTTGATTGAAATTGACAGTACTGCTTTCAGTACTTAATATTGGCTACCAAAAGTTCCAACTTTTTTTTCCCGGTTACAAGGGAGGTCATGGTTTGATAGGAAAGGATATTCTAAGCTTGACATTGAGACTTACAAGGGGTCAAACCTAACATGAGGTTCTTGGTAAGGAAGCTGGGTGGCAAGGAAAAACCATTGGCAGAAGCATCAAATTTCTTTTTGTTGCTTTCTCCTATGGTTAGCTTCTAGCATATTCTTTTTTTTAAAAAAAAAAAACTAATCTTGACCTAACTTTCAAGGGATTCCTTTGAGATGATAATAATCATTACCAAAATAAAGAAAAAGGGAACATGTATAGTGTATGTGTATATGAAGAACTTGTGGTGTCCTTTTTGTAAGTAGAGAATTCATGTCTTCACATGGGACAAAATTTCATGTTTGATGGGAATTTTTTACGAAAGGCAGTATATGTTGTGTTCAAACCTATGCTTCTGTGGTTTGAGAAGATATCAACTGACCACTAAGCTAGGAGAGGTGTGAGCTTTATATTGTTAAGCCATGTTTGATTTGATGAGAATTTAATGTTTGATTGTAATATTGGCATGGATTTTTTCTTCTAAAAATTTTAAAATTTTCTTGAATGCTGGTGGCTAAAAATTACAAGTTTTTAAAGTATATTTTCAGCTCTGGTAAGGATAATTTCTTTAGAATCTTTCATATCATGTTGGTTATGACCATCCACTAGCTATTGGAGGATATTTGATTCTGACCATGCATTTTTTTTTCTCTCCTATTTTTCAAAATTTGGATCTTTTTGTTGGTTTTTTCCATAGTACTTTACAAATCTTCATACTTTTCCAATTTCATTTGTTTTTCTGGAATAGATGGCTACTTTCAGTGACAGGCTTGTAAATTTCCTCCTTTCAGATATCTACAATATGGAAGTATCCCTATAGAGGTGGTGAGTGGAAACCATGCGTGAACAGATCTTCAGAAGGTAGAATATAATGCGTACTGATGAAGTGATGATGCACAATAAATGATGACATTTCCTTTTTATCTCGATTTTGGCACCATTGATTTGTCTATTCCTTGTTGATACTCATGTAGTTCCTCTGGTTGAAGCTTAATGCTTGCATTTTTAGGATAAATCTGGAAAATCATCTGTATTGTCTTCAGTGTACTGAGTTTTCTTAACTATGATTTTATATTTCTTTTATTGATAGGCCTACCTGAATCAAATGGATACATATATGTGGAGGCTAACGGTGGCTTAAATCAGCAGAGGACATCGGTAAGTGTTTTCTGTACAATCTATTTTTCCATATATTCAAATAATGTGCTGAATGTATTTTTATTTGACTCATTTATTTTGTGAATGATATCAATTTTCCGTAGGTATGCAATGCAGTTGCTGTTGCTGGCTATCTCAATGCTACCCTTGTAATCCCCAACTTTCATTATCATAGCATATGGAAAGATCCTAGGTTGGTTGGTTATGCTATCAATTTTAGTTTTTCAGGACTAGGAAAATCTTGTGTTTTATGTTGGCATAAGATTAACACATTTTAGACTGTTAATTCAATTATTTATTCACACACACACACACACACACACACACACACACACACACACACACACACACACACACACACATATCACATGCTGTCCTTAAAAAACATATTTGAAAAATAAAGTTATTTAGAGAGAAGGGGGAAAGCACAACTACTAGAGGATAACAAATCCTCCAAAACAGGAAAAGTGGAAAACCTATATCCAACAAGAGATATTATAATCAAGTGGGATGCACTTAATTTGTATCGTGAAAATTGTATTACCAAAATGTCTGAGATTGTCATTTGAAACTCCTTGTTAAGATTTTCTTTCATGTCAATTTAAGTAGTTGAAACATTTAAATAGTGAAATCTTAATTTTCTTGTTGATCATTGTCTTTTAATAGAGGAAACATCCTTTTACAGTGTTGAATATGACTATTGGTAAGCTGTTTTGTCAAATGGAATATTATGCATTTATATTAGTACTTTATAAGTTTCTTGGGTGCAGGGAGTTTCTTGATGTTTTTAATGATTTTGATCAAAGGTATTCATTTTGAAACAATCAAAACTGATCTATAATGTTTCACGTGTCCAGCAAATTCCGGGATATTTATGATGAAGAGTTTTTTGTCAATACCTTGAAAAATGATGTAAGGGTGGTTGACAAGATTCCTGAGTACCTAATGGAAAGATTTGGTAGCAACATGACAAACGTTCACAATTTCAGGATCAAGGCATGGTCATCTATTCAGTATTACAGAGATGTGGTACTCCCTAAGTTACTTGAAGAAAAGTGAGTATATGATGCTTGTTGTATAAATTATTTCCTTATTCTCATTGGTCATAAATAGTCATCGATTAAACAGTTTGGAGTAATTGTTAGTTGTCCAAGGTGTGTGTGTGTGTATATATATAGGAGGTGAAAACAGTGCACAATGTTGTAGTGTTGTGGCCTCTTTTCTGCCGTATGGTATATTTGGCTTCATTCACGGCTAGGAATTAGGATTCTGCTCAATGTTTTGAGCTGATGTTCTTTCATTGTTTTCTGTTAAGGAAAGGAAGGGTAAGGGCCCACGACCCACATGTTTGGGTAACACTAGCAAAAACATATATTAAGAGAAATGTTAGTGACATTCACTCTGACACTCTCTTTCTATCACTTGCTCTATTGCCTTAAATTTTTTGTAACCAATTATAGTGGGTCCCACATCTAAATAAATTTCAGCTAATTATAGTGTCAGAAAGAGTTCCGTTAGCATTCCTCTTATATTAAATATAGAGAGGAAGGCTAACAACAGTCTCACTAACACTTTCTAATACTCTCTACTATTGACTGAAATTTATTGGAAATCACAATTTTTGGTGGCTTTCACTTCTTATTTATTCTCTCTCTTGATTTAGAAGTAGAACCCACCAAGATTTTTAATTTTTAATAAATTTCAGTCAATAGAAGAGAGTGTTGCTAGCACTCCTCATATAGATATATTTTCCTTCTCGCTTGTTATCTATCCATTTGGATTAGTGTTCTGGGAGAGAGAGTCTTATATTATGGCCTAAATACCACAATGAAGCTCCATCTTTATTCAATTTGGGACATAACAGATAATTTTACTGTAAAATTGTTATCATCAAATATGTTTATTATTTTGAGATAAGCAGGCTGGGAGCTTTTATGTAGATATTGAATTTAATTTTATTCGTGCAGGGTTATAAGGATTTCACCTTTTGCAAATAGATTGTCATTTGATGCTCCTCCAGTTGTCCAGCATCTTAGATGCTTAGCAAATTATGAGGCTTTACGGTTTTCAAGTCCTATATTGACCATAGGTGAATCTTTGGTTGAAAGAATGAGAAAACATAGTGCCATTAATGGTGGTAAATATGTCTCGATACATCTTCGTTTTGAAGAGGTTTGTTTTGATCAGATATGAATATTTATATTAACTTTGAACGTTAATATGTTGCAACTGATGCACATGATTTCCCATGGGCAGGATATGGTTGCTTTCTCTTGTTGTGTTTTTGACGGTGGAAAACAGGAGAGAGAAGACATGATTGCAGCTAGAGAAAGAGGTTGGAAAGGGAAATTTACAAAACCAGGACGCGTAATACGTCCAGGAGCAATCAGGATCAATGGGAAGTGTCCACTTACCCCATTAGAGGTAAATGTCTGCTTAAAGCTCTAGTGATTTTAGCCTGTATGAAGAGGAAGAAAAATTCAGGGAGTGCTTTCTTTTTTGAAGTTGCTAGTCTTGCAAGGAGTTTCCAAAATTTTCTTGAAGTGCTCCTTATGCAGCAAGTTTTGTTGATGTGTTTTTTACCTAGTTCATTTGTTTCATTTATAATCAATGCCTTAATTCATCTCTTCAGGTTGGCCTCATGCTTAGGGGAATGGGTTTCACGAAGAACACATCTATCTTTTTGGCATCTGGAAAAATATATAATGCTGAGAAAACAATGGCCCCACTACTTCAAATGTTTCCTAATTTACATACTAAGGAGACCCTAGCTTCTGAAGAGGAGCTTGCTCCATTTAAGGTTATAACGTTTGTACTCTTATCTTATTCGACCACTCCATTGGTTTATGCTATGATTTTTACTTGAGATACTTCTTCTAGAATTATTCTTCCAGGATGGCTGCTATAGATTACACAGTTTGTCTTCACAGTGAGGTGTTTGTCACAACTCAGGGAGGCAACTTCCCTCATTTTCTGCTGGGTCACAGAAGATACTTGTATGGTGGACATTCTAAGACAATTAAACCAGATAAGCGGAAGTTGGCATTACTGTTTGATAATCCCAATATAGGGTATGTTATATTTTATTTTGTTCAATTTTACGAGGATAGAATAAATTAGATGAGTTCCCCACACACACCCCACAAAAATTTCCCCTTCCCTTGGCATATGTGTTGTATATATTGAAAGTAATTATGGTTACAATTTTGGGATAAGTGACATCAATACAAGGTTAGTTTGAAGAAAAATCCTTATTATTATATTGAACTGGAGGAAATTTACTCGGAAAACTATTGAGTAAATTAAGCTATTGAGCTATGACTTGGCTACTTTATAGAAGAACTATGCTACTTTATGCAACTCTTGCCTTTACAACTATGCCCAACTGTACTTGTGCTCCAATTGAGTCTAAAAGGAAAATGTTGAGAGAGAGTATGTTTTTTGTTTTTTTTCTCAGCAAGAGAGACGGTAGGTTATACTAATTAGATAGCATTTCTCTTTGTAGAATATGTTCAGTTTTTGATTTTGAAGAACCATATAGCTTGGTTTTCCTGTTGTTAATTTCTTCGGAGTTAGGACATTGTAAACAATTCTTATTGTGTTTAATGTGAGGTCTGTAGATGTCAGTGAAAATGTTCCAAGATTTTTTTGCTTAATAGAAAGTATCTAAACATCTCTCCTTTCCAGATGGAAAAGTCTCAAGCGTCAACTGCTGAGCATGAGGTCACATAGTGATTCCAAGGGAGTTGAGCTGAAGAGACCGAATGATTCTATATACAGCTTTCCATGCCCAGATTGTATGTGCCGTGCCAACAGAACTGACGATTCAAGATCTTCATCGGCAACTTGATCTACTCACAGAATTTGATGGGTGTTTCATGTTTCCTATGATTTTGTGAGCATGCCTTGCTGCTGCTGACTGTATTTCTGATATTGTGATTGTTTCATTTTTTCCCCTTTCCATCTGGTGGGAGGGCATACACCAATTTTTGGGGGTCGAAAAGGATTTTGTTGAAGGTCTCATTGATCTGATTATATATTTGGATTGAATTTCAAGGGAGTGGCATCTTTTTTTGTCACGATGCCAATTCAGAACAGAATGGCAACCGTTCGTTCTCCTTTGCAGGAAACTCTTCCAGAACATTCATTGACAGAGATGGTTTCACATATGAATGAGCACACCTGCTGTGACAAACAAGTTGATGATTAAAGAGCCAAAATGACAAACTCGTGTTCCTTCGCACCCTGCCTGTACATTAACCTGGTGGAGTACGATATTCATGTGTTAAGGCTGTGGCAAGCTCTCTGTACACTTACAAAATCAGGGTGTCCCTCCATACTATTTAATTGTTCTGTTTTAGATTTTTTTTTTTTTTGGGTCCTGTTTTCAGTTTTGTATTTTGTTTAATCCTCATATTGAGGGCCCCTTTGTTAGCTACGTAGGTTTATGGTTGTACGCATTTGTTATTCTTTCACATTGGTGCCCCATTGTTTTAGCGATGATACCAGTGAATGTAATTAGTTCACCATTCATATTTCATATCAGATCACACAAATGCTGCGCCATAAATGCCCTAGTAAACATATAACTCATTTAATTAAAAAATTCCTATCATTTTGGTTAACTAGAAATGTGTTCTACAATACTGCAAGATAGACCTAACTTAAATCCTCTATAATTACATAATCATAGTCTATCTATACTAATGTTTCTATACTAATATGTTGTGCTCCATATATTGAAGAAATAAAAATTGATTAAGGACCATAGTTTTATAATTACATAACCAAAGTGTATTCTAGTCAATTAATGTATGATGAAATAATTTTACATTTCATAATTTTTTTACAAAATTAATTTGTTCACAAAATATAATTTGAATTATGTTCGAAAAGGTATTTTAGTTAGTATTTAATTTTTTTATTAGTTGAAAAACTCATTATTTGACTGTTTGATAAACAAGTTTTTTAATAATTTTTCAATATTTTTTAACATTTTTTTAAAACATTAATTTTAGTTTTT
>PYAF01004542.1:567079-597224 GCA_007407185.1 Glycine tomentella | reverse complement strand
GATAAACAAGTTTTTTAATAATTTTTCAATATTTTTTAACATTTTTTTAAAACATTAATTTTAGTTTTTCTTAATATTTTTTTCACTTTTACCATCAATATATGTATTTATTTTTCTTGTTATCTTTTTTAAATAAATCATGATATTGATATTTTTATTTTATTTTACACTTATTAATTATTTCAACAAATAATTTTACGAAATACTTCTAATTTAATAAGCTAGTTTTTCAACTTTCAATTAATTTTTTGGAAGCTAAGAAGCTAGTTGATGAAAAAACTAACGTTAGAAGGAATTGAAAAGTATAAAATGATAAAAAATATTAATACCATGATTCATTTAAAAGGGATAACAAGGAAATCAATAAATATATCGAGGATAAAAATAGAAGAAAATATAAAGTCAGAAGTTAACATTTTAAAAAGTTAATTCAAATAGTATTTCAAAAAATTACTAAAAACTATTAAAAAGCTACTAAAAAAAAGTTTGTTTACTAAATAACTAAATAAATTTTTCAGCTGATAGAAAAATTAGAAATTAAATGAAATGTCTTCTCAAACATAACCTTAATCTACAAAAGGTTCAATGACTCCAATAAATTCAAAATAAAAATTTAGCTGGTAATTAATAGATTGATTATCGCTGATAATACTCATTTGACATGTACAAATTTATTAATCTAATTAATCAAATCTTTTCAATTTGAAAATATAAAAATTTAAATATATGGATAACGATCTCATGTATAACACAAATTAAATAACTAGTAATTCATAACTTCCTTGTTATTTTAAGTAATAATTGTCATTTATATCAGAAAGATATTTCAAAATTAATATAATTCTAAAACTACACGTTAAGAGACGCTTACAAAAACATTTAATTATAATTATGTTTATATCAATATATATCAGTCATAATTTTTATTCATCTACTTAAATAATTTCATTGATTGCATCTTCCATAGAAAAGCTTCCAGCATCATACATTTGTAGTAAGAATAAACAGGCACTTAAAAAAGAGGAAGAAAAACAAAATGAATCATATTAAGAACGAGTTAGGTTATGGTGACAAAGAGAAGACAATAAACAGTTCTCTAATAATTCCTACTCGGAATTCTTCTGTACATGCGCCAATAGACACACATAACACATTGGATCGGATCTCTGCCATGATAGAATGAGCTGTTACAATTTTATTATTTTTTTTTTACAACAACATAAATGTTACGAGGAAAAGCACCATCTATTTTTTTTCCTTGGTACATCAGCATCTATATATTTACTTATTTTGGTAGAAAACCATAATGCAAAGACAATTTTATTTGAGTTAAATATAAAATTGTATGATCAATATCAGTGACGGATCCAATTTTTCTTAATGGAGACAAAGAAATAATTAATAATATTTTTACTGAAAAATATATTATAAACTTTTACAAAAATACCCAATCTTATAATAAAAAATCAGAATACCTAAACTTTTACAAATTTAAAAGAATAAAATAGACAAAACATCAATTTATTTATCTTTTATATTCTTTTATTTTTTAAAATTATTTTATAGAAACAATATCTATTTTTTATAGGGAAAAGTAATAATTATTGAAAATATTCAAGTAAAAAAATTATTTAATGGGGCAATTGTCCCCATAAGTCAGAAAGTAGATCCATCTTTGAGTGATATAACTTATTTTAAAGTATTTAATGTAATAATATATGTAGAATTTAAACTTAAAATTATGAATGAAACTAAAATAATATTGGATAAGTTAGTCAGTCGCTTGAAATGTTGTCAGGCAATCAAATGTGAAGTATCTCGTTGAATACCTTTTTGTGCGAAAAAAAAATAAAAATAGAACACACCTCATGCATGACAGTGTCGTCAACACTGCTTTTAAACCTTGTTGGGTGTAAATTAAAAGTTAAAACCATTTAAAATTATACAACACTTGATGAACTTAAAATATTTTTATATAACCTTAAAGGTTGTTTTTATAAAAGTTAAAAGTAAAAAATTCATTATTTGACCGTTAGGCCAAGTATGCTCCTCAAGGTCTGAGCTTATCCAAGCATTTATCATTCAATGAATGATTGACTAAAAAATGATTCACTTATGTAATTTGAATTTCAAGTTTTTTTTTAGTTACAAATAAAATAACTTTTCTTTTTTTCTTTTTTTTTAACCCCTTAAATGAAAAAGGGGTTCCCCACCTTGGATAGGAAACTATGCGAGTGACCTACCTTGAAGGATCATAAATCAATTGTACTCTTGAAGGATCGATCACCATTCTAAGAATGATTTGTTATATTTCATTTTATCTTTGTAATATCAACCACTATCATACGCTCACATTGATCAAGCATACTATAAAGGACGTGCGTTAGAAGGTGACAACAAGTCTTTGACATGTTCAGAGACACCCAACATAATGAACATATTCAGTATGAAGTTTTTAAGATCCTACAAATGTACACATGTAGGCGCATGGCTCGCAGAAGCCAATGCAAAAACAACTTGTATATGGGACTGTAAGATGACATCTTTTATAAATAGAAGTTGCATGACTCATCTCTATTTAATATTTATCGTTAGACAAAGTTAGAGATGATAATAATAGAAATTGTTAAGCATAAGGATATTCTATTCTATCTTTTCAGTATATTCTAATACAAATAGTTATATAATACTTTGTGATATATACTAATATTAAAATTTAAAAGTAAATTTAAAATTTATTTTGTCATTCTTAATATATTAAAAGAATTACTCTATTTGTCTTTAATTATAAAATTATTTTTAAAAATTTATTTGTTATTTTTATAAGATTTGTTACTAATTTTTAATGTATTAATTATATATATATATATATTCTTATTTAATTATTTTTTCTTCAAATATTAATAATAAATAATTAACTTAATAAAGAGATAAAAAATAATTTAAAAATAATAATAAAAATAATTAATATTTAATATGATTAACTATTTTTTAAAATAAATTAAAATGTCTCGTAATTAAAGACGAAAAAAGTAATAATTACCCTCAAAAACAACTTTACCTCATTGAATACGACAAGTGGATAAAATAACCCACATTTGACCTTTTAAGAATGAAGACTGCAATCAATATAATAGGTACCTAGGCAAGTAAGTACAACAATATTAAAGATCGAATCTTTGTTCAATTGCGAGGCAAAGCAAGCAAAGCACAACACAAGATGGGGATACTTAGTCCAGAACAGCTCCAATTCTTCAACTCTCAAGGTACCCTTTTTAATCTTAAGCATAATTCCTAACTCAACCAACCGAATCTCTAATCTTTGGAACTGCATGCGCAGGTTATCTTGTGATTGAATCGTTCGCAAGTAGCGATGAGATTGAGTCCATGATGAAGAGGATGGAGCAGTTGGTAGATGACTTTGACCCTTCTTCCACCGCCTCTATTTTCTCCACCAAGAACCAGGTTACTCCTATGTCCTAACAATTTATTTTATTTTTCTCATAGTTTCATTTTAAAGTTGGATTTTTTTTTATCTGTTCTCTTACTCTTGCTGTTTTTATTTTTTCTTCAGCAACAGTCGACTGATAATTACTTTTTCGACAGCGCCGAGAGGATTTCTGTCTTCTTCGAGGGTATTTTAAAAAAAATTAATCTTTTCAGTTTTTGAGTAATTGGGTTCCTTTTAGTTTTTTTTTTTTTTTTTAGTTTTTGTCTGTTTCACTTTTGGCAGAGAAAGCATTTGGTGATGATGGTAAGTTAAAGCAGCCGAAGCAATTGTCCCTTAATAAAGTTGGCCACGGTGAGCTTTTTATATTCTGATACTAAATCTCTTATTTTGAAGTAGAAAGGAATTAAGGATAAAACTTACATGCAATTGTTTTTTTTTTTTTTTTTTGCTTTTATTGTTATCCTCCAATCAGAATTAGAGTTTGATCTCAATAATCCTCATAATAACGAGGTGTATTAAAGGTTAGTATAGTGAAACTTCAATTTTAATAGGAAAACAACACTATAAGAAACTGCTTGTAAGTTTTGAGCAAGAAGAAATGGGGTACTCTCTGAATTGAGACCGATTATTCAAATCGATGGGGGTAAACTAATGAGCTCGGATATTAATGAACTGTGGTTTTGTTGTGATCCTTCATATTGTGGGAAATAGCGAACTAATGCAGCCAATGTGGTCTCAGAAACTTCCAAAATCTTGATGTTATGGTTGAAATTGTGGTTGTGGACCGTCTTTTAAAACCTTGGTTCACATAGCATATAGTAGAATTAGTTAGTTTATGACAGTGGGGGAGCTACTTTTCTGAGCTTAAACTTTTTAGTCTTTTAACTTTAATGCAGTGGAACCACCTGAGCTATTGTGCTGACTGGTGAATGCATGAGCTTGAGAGTCGGAGTGTTCCTTCTGAATTAATCCTATTATTTTTAATCTAACTTTTCTTTTTGTGGCTGGGGATGTGCTGTGATTTTGTGCAGCTCTTCATGAGATTGAGCCAGCATTCAAAAAGTTTTCTTCTTCTGAGAAAGTTTCAAGTTTGATGCACTCCTTAGGTTACAAGAGACCTGCAATCATGCAGTCAATGTATATATTTAAGGTGCATTTTTTCTTCTGTCGTTGTGACATTCAGTTGCTGATCATATAGTTGAAAGAACTTAAGTTCAATACTTTAATGTGTTGAGGCATTATGTATGAGCAATAGATATGTGAATTGGTTGGACATCATGGATGTGTTCTTTTACTTTCCTGCTTCAAGGGCGGGAGGGAGAGTGGGCATAAGGGGATTGTGATTTGGTTCTTTATTTTTGTACTCCAATTTGGCAAATGCAATTCCTCCATTTTAATATTGTTACTTGTCAGTTATTTCTTTAATTTTCAATCAAATTGGTGTATTATGCTGAATGGTGCTTTAAAGCTGTATTGTTATAGTGGTTTAATGCATAAGTTTTTGGTGTTGAGTTATTCACCTTATATGTTTCTTCCAAAATGGCACATATCTTGTTAGATTTTGAATGATTCTTGAATGTAGGTTTTGTTGATATTCAAACTTAGTTAAAGTTACTTTTGATTTATTATGTTTGTGTTTTATTTACATACTTTTGAATTTGATATTATTTTATGGACTTCTGTATACACTATGGATATATTTGGGTTGGTTATTTCAACATTGTTGTGGTTTGAACTTGAACACCCACCCATGTTTATATTTAGTTGACATATTAAAGCTGGTTGAAATTCTCTCTCTTTCATTTATAATCATGCTATGTGTATGTTGTGCTCCAACCTGATTTCACTGGAGTTTCATATACATGCTATGATTTTTATTTTTGAAGTGCATTAAAATGAGCAAAACCCTGTGTTTCTTTGGTCTCACCACCTTAGCTAGCATAGTTATACAATTTTCTGATTGATGGACGCCGTTATTATTGTTAATTTTAATGCTTAAGAATTTTCCTTTTTTAAGTATTTGATTTGATGATTCAAATGTGAAAAAAAAAATTGTGCATATGGTTTCGTTCAATTTTTATATGGCCACCCAGAGCATCTAAGTATAGAAGAATTTGATGCCTAGTCTTTATCATTACCTGATCATGAAATTTTTATAAACAGCAACCAGGCATTGGGGGTGAAGTAGTGCCACACCAGGATAACTCGTTTCTTTATACTGAACCACAAACGTGCACCGGGCTGTGGCTGGCCCTAGAAGATGCAAACATATTAAATGGTTGCCTTTGGACAATTCCTGGATCCCACAAAAGTAGCTTTTTCCTACCTTTTGGTTCATTTCTTACCTGGATCTTTTATCCTTTGTTTGGTTCATCTAATCTAATTATTTTTCCTTTGCTTTTTTATTCTGTTTGCTGTAGATGGGCTTGTTAGAAGGTTCTTAAGAGATGAAGATGGTGTCAAATTCGATCGACCATCACCTTCTTATGATCAAAAAGATTTTGTTCCTGTTGAAGTAAAAGCTGGGTCTTTGGTTGTCATCCATGGTGATCTTATCCACCAAAGGTTTGTTAAAACTATTCACTTCAGATGATGTGTATCATGAAGTATAGAAGAAAGAAAGTTGCCTTTTAATGTGTTCACCTGATAATTCATCCTTGTCTGCTTTTGTATGTGAATCACAGCTTTGAAAACCAGTCTCCAAAATCAAGACACGCGTACAGCTTGCACGTGGTGGATACAGTTGGCTGCAAATGGGCACCAGAAAATTGGTGAGTTCAGATCATGGGAAAAGTGTTTATTAGCACTTTTCCACCTTTAGGAACTTAGTTATCATTGAAAGGTTTATTTACTAAAAGATATCTCTGATATATATGATCATACATATTATTAATAATACACCATTCACCTCTGCCTTGATTGAATCTCTTGGATACCAACCACTTCAATTTTTGCCTGAGTTTTGTGTGTGTTTAGTATTCTTTGCCTTCAACTTTTGTTAGAGTTTGCATCATCTTTGTACTTATGCTTGTACCAAATGGGTTCTTAAGTCTTCCTTAATCCCAATAATTGACACTTGCAAGTGCAAAAAGATGTTTGTTTTATGAAAAGTGTAGAATTTGCCAAATATCACAAGTTTGTAATGTAATTTGGGCTTGGCATGTGTGCCAACTACTTGGTGGATTTTGCTAAACACTTGCTTCTTTCTGTCTAACTTTTTTTCAGGATCAGACGAAAAGTTGAGCCAGAACCACTCTTTGGAAGCTGAAATTTGCAAATCGAGAGAAACGATGTAATGATGTTTAATTTGCAAGCTTAAAGCGTTGTAATAATGTTAAACCCGTTTGTGTACTTGCCACTGAACACTGATTCCACGTCTTTGGTTTTGGGATATGAATAAATCAGAATTTGATTGTTTTTATAATTTATACCAAGAGTGTTAACACATATTTGAAAAAAATAATTATTTTTATCGATGAATACTATTTATAATTTTAGTATCTTTTAATCGAGTTTAGATATGTACTAAGTGTAAAACTATTTTATATAGATGTAGACATCTAATAAGGATTCTTGATCACATTATACTAGTGAATAATTTAAGTTCTATTGGATGTCTTTATGAAAAGTTTTGTACTGACATTATACATAAAGTTTTGAAGAAGTGTCACCACTTCAAAATGGATGCATACGAATTGAGTTGGATATTTTTTTAAGGTATATATTTGTTATTCTACCAGCATGCTTGATCGTGTACCGTCTTTTAATCATTTTTAAAATTTTCATATCAATAAGTTTTGATCCTTCAATTCATAAATATATCCCAGAGAAATTCATAATTTGATCGTGTACTATCAATTCATGATTAGATTCTACATTATGTTTGGATGAGCGTATTCAGTATAAATTTTTGGATTTAAGACATGAGTTACTTAAAAGTGTTTTAATTTAGAATCAATTCTAAATTCATTTTTAAGATAAAATAAAAAATGTAAATATATATCCAAAATCAATTTTAGACTCACAATAATAATTCTCCAAGCTCACACCAACCACACACTTAGACTTAGGTATAAAAACAAAACTGCCAAGTTATCAAAATATAATCTTAAGTGTTGATTTTTTAATTAACAATTAGGGATCTACTTTTTGCATTATATACATTTCTTTTACACTATATATTTTTTATAATGACAAAATTACCCTTTATTTGTTTGTTGGCTTTTTCTGTTGGGAATATTCGTTGCCTCTTACTGCACTATATACAAACAAAGCTTGGGTTCTAGTTACTATGTGCTTGGACGATTTGTTGGTGCATGCTGTGCATTGGCCGCGGTGGCTGCATTGTGTCGGAGGGGGAAGTTGTGGGTGGAGGTAGAGGTGATTTCTAGTGGCAGTTGTTGGAGTCGAGTTTTATATTATACGGATTGTGTAATCTGTATGGATGATACTAATTACATAATCCATAAATATTATATATCCGTATGAGTTATACAAATTAATTAATTTATATCCTTCATACGAATTACTTAATCTGTATGAACTATACAGATTAGTCAATCCGTATAGATGATACGGATTAGACCATCTGTGGAGGTCATACGGATTAAGTAATCTATACAAGTCATATGAATTAGTCAATCCGTATCACAGAATCACAACCTATTCAAAGTATATTAAATTATTTAAATATGTCAATTTACTCCATACGGATTACATAATTCGTATGAAACTTACGGATTGTGTAATCCGTATGAATATTACATTCATACCAATTACGTAGAATCCGTATGAAGCTCAACTCCTACTTATGGATTGTCCAATTTGTGACATTCCTACCGATTTGACAATCTGTATGACAGCCACCAAAGTCTCAAACCCACAATCACTGTCGACGAATGTGACCAGGGAGCTCCACCACCAAGGAGACGACGGACAATGAAAAAAAGAACCGTGCGTCACTACCTATACAAACAAGAACGGGAGCGGAGAAGAAGGATGGTGCGGATGAAGAAAACTTCAGAAGATGAATATAGGTTAAAATTGAACAGGATAATTATTGTGCCTTTTCCTATTTTGCACACGGATTCGCAAGTTGCAACCGAGGTAATTTTCACGGCTTAAACGGTTAAATAGTACAGAAAAATTAAATGCTGCTAATAAGTGTATACCAACTGGACAATGGCCCAAGTCTGGTTTTGATTTTGTCTTCTTTTAAAGTTTGTTAGTTAAATTTACCAATCATTGCTCGAAAATAATAAATAAAGGATCTACATTTTTTACTCTAAAAAAAAGGATCTACATTTTAAAAATGTAAAGCACGCTTTGTCCTTTCGAAACTGGGGCATGAGCGAAAATTCACCAATGGGTTTTGAATATAATTTTTTTTAATAAATCTAAGATGTCTACATACCACTTTTACCTTATAACCGACAAGAAAAACATAAATAATCTTATGTTACTAACACATTTTTTAATATACACTTTCAATATATTTTTTCTCTTACTAATTGAAAGTTTGGTAGGTCTCACTAATTTGATAATAAGGCCCACCAAATATAAAATGTGACTAACATATTTAATAAAATTTATACGGTATAGTGTTAAACATAAACCAACTTTTGATTTAAATATGAAATTTGAACTTCTTATAAGGTGCTATCTTTGAAAGTATAATTTCTACAGATTATTTATGTAATTTTTTATATTATTAACTAATTAAAAATCATAACAATCATGAATTTATAATTTATAATTAAATAACTATAAAAATACTTTATACCAATAGTGCAATACCACTCTTTACTCTTTTTTATATGTTCAGTATCTTCTCTAGGTTTGTCAAGTGGCTCGTGACTCATGGCTCATATTAACTAATTAATTATTTTACTTGTCAACTATTACTATAGATGACATTCAGTACGTAAGAATGAAAGCTCATTTGTACACATTAATTGCACTCATTATTGGAGTGTCTATACATGTGTTTGCAGGTTCTGTTTGTCATGGGAAATCGTTGTCTCTTGCCGAAGTCCTTTACAATTTACATTTTGCTTAAAATATCTACCATGTTCGGAGGTATCAAAATCCCTTTAACATCGTATATTTAACGGGAATAGGGTTTTAAATGGAGGACCACAACGCCTGTTACATCCGCAATACTGATGTTGTGGAGCTACCTACAACCACACATTAGTTAGCAATTGCAATGAGTTTAAATCACATGAATTGCCACAATGCAACACCAACAAAACCGTAATAGGGTTGCAACTAGACCGCAACACCGTTCTTTTGTAAAAAAATAAATAAATCAAAGATTCAGAACTTAATCTTCTATTCTAAGTGTTGATGGTTGAATGAGTGTGGTTTTGTGGAATGTTTGGGGAGTGCAAGAGGCATTTGATTTGATGGTGACAAATGATACAAAAATCTTAAAATGAACATATATATATATATACATATATATATATATATATATAATCTTATAAATAAAAGATATATAGATAATTAAAATAATTATAGATATGTTTTGAATTATGTGCAATCATATAATAATTTTACGTCGTAATGTATGTAATTTGCATCGCATTAGCCTCAATATACACAATTACAATGCATGCAATGCAACTGTAATTACAATTTAGAACCATTAATTGTAGACAATGAAAATCTCCTTAAGAATATTTAATAGGGTTTCACATGTTTAAGATTTGAATTTGGGACTACTAATTATCATTTCACACACTAGGTGGTATAGTGTTTAGACTATACATCTTTTTACAGTTACACTTACAGCAAAGGCCTATTAATATTATTTTTGTTACAAAAAGAAGGTGTGGTACAAGGGGGAGGCACAGGTGTGTGTTGAATGATGAACTTTCACCATCATAATTATTGAAGTGAGGACAGATCGATCACAAATGTGAAATAAAACAAATATGATTTGGACAATGGATGTTCGTGAGTGATGTGATTTGGTGTTGTGTTGGGTGTGGGAAGAAGAGACAGACAGACAGACAAGAGAGTCTAAGGACACAATGGCTGGCAACAGCAGCAATGCATATATGAATGCATGCATAGCCACCTCATCTCAATTCATTTCAGGGTTTTTTTTCATTACTCACCCTTGGCACCTTCTCTCTCTCTCTCTCTCTCTCTCTTTCTACAGTGTTGTTTATGTCCTTTTCCCCTCTCACACAATGTTGCTGCAGACATGCAGTGATGACAATCCTGCAACTTCTAGTTTTGCATAATCGTAGACAAACCCTTCTTTCTTTCCCTCTTCAATTATGACTGCTTCATTTGCACATAAATGCATTTTTTTCCTTTTTTATTATATTTTTTCTTTCTTTCTTTCTCTTTCAATTTATGTACGTTCGTGGTCAGGGGTGAGTGATGATCTTTCACTTCTGCTCTTGGTGGGTCAACGTCAGCAAGCCACGGGAGTTTTTTTCTTTTGTTTTTGGCTTGTTAAATGTATGTGGAATGTACATTTTTTTTTATTTTTTTTGTTATTTGTTTTAAGGTTAAATATGCTTTTAATTTTTTTTTCTAGTCAGAAATCATGGATATTTCTTTGGGGTATGTCTGTCATTATTTATATATGGAGAGAATCGTGTTCTTTTATTAAATATATTGTTCTTGTATATGTAAATATATACTAACAATATCTTATATCATTATATCAAATTAAATATATTTTAAAGTTTATGGAAATATAGCAATATTTTTTTATAAGCAAAAATGAAATTTAATAAGCGCATTTGGATTAGTGAAGTCATTTAGAACATCTCGATCAAAGTTGAGACTTCATTCACAGGTTATATGTGAGAGTTTCATATAGTTTATGGTATTACATTATAATTCTCCTCAAATTATGTAATTTCTTTTATCAGCACTAAAAAAATTTAGTTGCTTTAAAACTTCTAGAGGTCCCTGAGAAATGTGACTAAGGTCTCTCAAACTCATGTATGCCATGTGATGCTTATTAAGGGTGTTATTACAGGAGTGTTCGCATTTCCAATTTTTACGTGAAATGTCATTGGATGGAAACACATGTAAATTGTGAAGCATCTGAATAATATATAAAAATATAGTTCAACTGTATTTTATTCAAAATAGTTTGAATTGAACTGAATAATTTAATTACTTACTTTCTTTGTTTAGAACTCTGATTGAAAATGCTCATGGATTGTTTTTTGGTTGTGCTAGATTTGTTTTTTGTACACTGTGTGTGTGAGATTAATTCTTGAAGGATATAGAATAATACGATTAGGCTCTTTCCACAAGTGGGGATTCCACCTCGTCAAATTCTACGCTTCCCATTAAATAATACTACTCTTAGTTCTTTTTTTAGTGATACATCATAAGTGTCTCTTAACCTTATGAGTGAGAGATTAATTCTGTTCATAGTTTATTTATAATTGTTATTGATCCAAAAATTTATTATATATGATAAAAATAAAACATAAATTCTTTTAATGAATAGATTGTTCTAACTTATAAGGATGAATTTACAAAACATGAAACTGACCAAAAAAAACAAAGCACATGCTTGAACTAAAGTTTTTAATATTATTATTATTATAATTAAGTTATTATATTAAATAGTTGCATAAATTTTATCCCTCTCGGTCATTACCAATTGGATTCTCAACATAATACTCAGGTATCAGTAGAGTTATACGAAAAGTTAAATAACAATATATGAATAGATTTTTCTAATTCAATATTAGAAAAATAAACATCTATATGCTATTATTTAACTTTAAAACTCAATGACAAATACATAAAGAAAAAATTATCCTAGAAAAATCACTTGTTGAAAAAAAAGTAACTCATTTTTTTTACCCGTAACACGTCTCAAATTAAAAAAGTATAAAAGTAACCTCAAATAAAAAAAACCTGGCAAAAAAAAAATCCTTTGATAATGGTTTTGAAAAGAAAGTAATAAAGAAGAGTACAATTTTCTTTTCAAGTACAAGTATATTTCTGAATTTAATAATATTTCAAAATAAAAGAAATGAAACAATAAGCTATCATTCTTGTTTCCTTTTAAAAAAAACTACCATTCTTGTAAATACCATATGACTATTGAATTTTATAATAAAAAAACACACTTTCTTTGCTTCAAAACTCTCTCAACCAATCATATTATTATTGTAAGATGACTTGATTAATAAACTAGATATAGTATGTATGTATATAATAGTGTGCCTGTGTGTGTTTATCCTTATACTATACAAACCATGTGATCAGGGATAAACAACACAACTAACTGAATACATTCTTATACATGAATTAAATTTCAAATGTGTCCCTATGATTTAGCAAAAAAAGTTAATCACTGTTAATGGATAATATGATTTATTCAAAAAAATAAAAAATAAAAAAATTCTTAAAAGCTTTTACACCATTTTTTTTCTTAAAAAAAGAATCTATTGTTGGTTTCATTTTGATTTTCATCGTATCCATTTCTTGAACCTCAGATCATTAATATAGTGTTGCAATGTGTTGCAATAAGCAAACCATTGGTCCATGTTGAGGACAGACAAAAAAAATAGAATTTGTAAAACTATAAAGATCTATACAATAATTTTATTTTATTTATTTTTATTTTTTATTTGATAACAAGTGATTTCTGGCAAACTCAAGCTTTTTCATCAAAGAGGACCCACTGAACTTAAGCTTTGTCTACCCCTTGTCCTGTGGACATCTTCTTTGTTGAATATTCATTTCTTTACGCAATGAGTTGTTTTCGGCATGGATTTTTTTTCACCCATACAAGGACAATAATGAATTATTATCTCTCTTTTCCAAACTTTTTTCGTTCTTCTCATCCTCAAGAGTAAAAATGATCTCTTTCATAGCACAATGCACGTTGTTAACTTGAATGAAAAAGGGAATATTCGACATCGACAGTTCTTTTAAATTCATGATCACGAGCATACCAAATGTTTGATAACAGATGCAAACAAATCCGATGCAAAAAGCTGAAACTCTTTAAACGCGGAAAGAAGCTGCTTGTTTAGGCAGCAAAAGCCATTATGAGTTATGGCAGAAATTCTTTTAACCCATTTCATCAAGTTTTTATAAAGTGAATAACACTCACATAATCATCACACACACACACACACACATATATATATGTACAATTTTTATCATTTCGTTACAAGCTCACAATATGCCTTTTTGCAAGAGTAAATGCTTCAGTACCAATGTCATTTTAAGGGTAATAAGCTATTTGTTAGACTAGATTTCATTAAAAAAAAAAAAGGCAAAGAAAGAA
Source organism: Glycine tomentella (assembly GCA_007407185.1). Lineage (NCBI taxonomy): Eukaryota > Viridiplantae > Streptophyta > Magnoliopsida > Fabales > Fabaceae > Glycine > Glycine tomentella. The sequence goes on along the minus strand of PYAF01004542.1, from coordinate 583,485 downwards.
AAAACTATTTGTTTGATTGGATTAGGTAAAGGGGAGAGGATGTATTGGGGCAATATAGGCGAATTAACATTGCCAATATTTGTAAAATTAATTATACTTTTATTAATATTTTACAAAAATAAATTTTATCAATTCAACATGTATGTTAAAATTTAAAATTCCCAAAATGTAGTTTAAATCTAAAATTGTTAAAAAAATTAATTAATATTTTATTGCATTACTTCATTTTAATGTATAATATGTTAGATTAAAAATAACTAAATATTTATCACTATATGTTTACATTAAAAAGTAAAGTAAGAAGATCTAACTCAATTGATTGAATAAATATGTAAGTAATTATAAATTTCACACATAAAAAAATATTAAAATTTCTAAAGTGTCTATTGTAATTAATTTCACAAAGTTTGAGTTTTAGTGTCAATTAATCTTATATCATTGCTGGTTTTACGTACTCAAATATTGTTCACTCCAGAATCCAGACCCAATATGATGACGTCCTAGCCTTAATGCAACATTCATATATACTCTCCCCAACCACTTCTGCTTCAGGGTCGATGTGCTCTAAACCAACCTCTACCCCACCCCATTAGACTGTGTCACACGACTAGTATAAGTCCAAAAAGAGGTGATGGGGAGCATATTCTTAATATTATGTACGTTTCCATATAGTATTGAGATTATTTGGCTATCTAACCCACCTTGACATTGTTCTTTTCTACTGAATAGCTAAGTCATGATGATTTATGTCTTAAATAACCCATTGTATGTTATCGTGCTGCCATGAGGTTTTGGTTACCTCGATCTAGGGTTCACCAATACGGCAAGACGTGGTTGTCGTCAAGAGCATTATATTTCTGATCTTTAGTGTGTGCACCTTTGAGTGAACGTTAGATAATTAATTTTGAATGAAATTAAATTTTATAAAATTGATTTTAATCAAAATTAAGTTGAAATAAAGTGCTTTATGTTTAAATATTTTTAAATATATCTTTTTATCTTATATAAAAGTGATCTAAAGTTGTTTTTAACTCAAAATTAATTAATTCTTCAACATATATATAAAATCAAGTAAATATAAATATTCACCTAAAATTATGTTAGCTTATATTTCAACTTAATTATAGATAATTTAATGTGAATATAAAGGCGCGCCTTCTACTTTCAATATGGCAGTTGCATGTAGAGATTAAGCATTCTTTATTCATAGTGTTTTTGTTTTACCCCTTGCGTCTCTCTTTTATTTCCAATGTCCAACAAGCAATCAAAATCTCCTGCGGAAGATAATGGCTTGCTTGTTGATGCCCTTGTGAGTCATAGTGACTACTCATATACGTCAAATAATGTTATATACTACTATTTGGTGTTACATTCTTGGTGCATGTTTAAGTGTGAATAACAAATATCATATTGAATAGAGATGAATATGTCAAGGAATATATAAGTGACAAACTCATAATTAAGTGGTATAAGAGTTGATGGTGTAATTAGGTGATTAAGTGTAACTATTTAAAGTATATTGGTGACAATGAATAAACTCTAAGTTTAATGTTCATATTGAATATTCGTGGATAAAAAGATTTTCTTCTTGAGAAAAGTATAACATGTGAAAGAATCTTAGACTTGTGGAGATTAATTGTTGGTGTGCAAGCATATAAGTAAGAAGTCTCAAATTAAATAGAGATGAGTATGTTGAGAAATGATTAAGTGGATGGGATGTAACGTCAAATTCCTAACTAAATTCCTAACTAAATTAAATAAAGATCCAAAAACTTTGCTGAGGTTTTGGATGGGATGTAACGTCAAATTCCTAACTAAATTAAATCTTGATTGTATAACTTTTATATAATAAAATTAAGCTATTAGTAAGACTATGCAGACTTTATATCAATGATATAATATATTATACATGCTAAAATATCATCTATCTTCTACTTGATCTAATTCTCTATGATCTATGCTAGCTGTTTTGTATATTGACAATCAATAGCAATACATATAACTAGCTAGCTACTAACTTTGTGTTCCACACGAGAATTATATGTGCCAAGCACTTGAAAATTGATGGTCACATTATAAGGTTCATATACATACTCAAGTCTGTCTTGGTAACAAATATTTATATACGGTTCTCACTTAACTTCTTACCTTTAGTTCCTTTGTCACATTTTAATTTCTTCTCAAGATGGTCATGGTAGACATCTACAATCCACCATCTACAAAACGAACCTACATACCTACAAGGAAGGTTACCAATCAACTATCAAGCAAACTAGTACATCTTAATTAGTTACTTGGTAATTAGTTATTAATTATTTGCCAATATATCAGACTAGATGATTAATCATAGTCAAGTCTATGATATCTTTGTATGTACCATATGCTACTCATAAGGTACGAGCCTTGTATATATATCTTCTCCACCTCAAATTCTATGAATATGAACTAATTCTAATCAAGGAGTTTACACACACTAGAAAAATACATAGTATAGTAATATCAAGCTTGTCAATATAGCGGTCCCTTGCTTAAAACTTAGTTGTCTTTTTGTTTTCTTTCTAAATTTTAAGGATATGAATTTAAGTATCACACATTCATCACATGTTAACATTTTCTATATATGGAAAATATATATCAGGTGATGAGAGTATAGCAGAAGAGCTAATCTTGAATAAGTAATAAAAAGCAAATGATTTAGGATTAAGTTTAAGTAAAACAATCTTGATCACTTACAAGTTATAACATATGATGAAGATGAACTCTTCTCAGTTCTCTCTCACTGGGTGTGTCCCAATGTGAACAAAGACACAGAGATAACGAGAGATAGAGACTCTACTATACTGGTTTGTATACAAAAACAACGACCCTCGTTTTGCAAATCATTATCTACGTAAAAAGAGAGTGTGAGTTTTTCCATCTTGAGTTTTAAAACAAAAAGATATTGAGTTTATGAGAAGCACGTCTTTCCCAAAAACCAGGGACTCGACTCAAAAACTGAAAAGTCGTGAAGTTAATTAGCAACAAGACAAAAAAACGTTAGGTTCAAATGCACGCGTACAGGTAAACTTCTACATGCATGATCACTGACTCACAACAAAGAGATAAATGAAACTAAAGGTTTGCGAGTCCCAACGAAAACGGCAAAAAAAGGAAAAAAAAAAATAGAGAAATTAATAGACTAAAAGGTTCAAATGTATATATCGAAGATATAAAATTAACCTACTGATTGGAGAAGGAAAGAGGAAGGAAATGCTAGGATTCAAATCCTTTCAACTAATATTTCTAACTAAAATAACAAACTAACATTTGTTAATAAAGAAAACATGTATATATATTATAATTCGTTACAGCCAATATTATTATTATTTGGTTTAACAAGTGCATATATGTATTCTAAAATCACATGACATGACATACCATATATAAAGTGATATGATCCCTTTCAGTTTCTTAAAGGAAGAAACTCAAAAAACTGGTTGTTGGAATTCATTTCAGTGTCCATAGAAGCACTTGCAGAGAACATAGATGATTTCCTCTCAGCAAGAGAAATTCCATTTTGGTCATCCCTCTTGTGTGGAAATAGGTCAAGGGTTCGAGGATCTGCATTTTCTTCACCACAATAGTAGTTTAAACTTTCTCTGTTGATGAGTGAAGATGGTAAATTATTATATTTTTGAGGGGTTAAAAGTTGTGTGTTATAATGTGTTGTTCTCTGTGAAGTTGTAGGAGTTGATGCTGCCATAGTAATAGGAGGGAAACAAGGCATTTCCATAATTTCTTGCAACTTAGCTTGTTTTTCTGCTATGTTTTTCCTCATCAAAACTTGTATGCTGCCTCTCTCCTCAAACTCAGTCCACCCATTAGATCCCTTTTCTGCTATATCCAGTGCAGCAGATTCCTGAAAAAAAAATACGGATAGTAAAAAGTTGGCAGTAAAAACAATTAAAAACTAAAAAATAGAGGGAAAAAAGAGATAGGATAGAGAGAGAAAAATGGGAGAGGAGAGAATTCACTAATTCAGAATTCAGAATTCGCATTCATCAATTCACAAGTCCAAGAAAAGTGTGAACTGATCTAGCACAAAACAGCCCCAACAGAAAGTTAAAAAAAACAGCTTTTGAAGCCTCCTTTTTTCCAAGATAAAAAAAAGCTCTTGTTTTTTTCTTTTCATTTCATTTCATACTTCTCAATATACCGAGTAAAAGAAAATTGATTTTTAGCTTTATCTTTTATTTCACCTAGTGAATTGAAGAAAATAACAAGACCCTATTAATTATTGGTATTCTACAATCTTTTCGGGGGGTATCTTTGGTTAACAAAGCTGAATAAAATGTTGTAGTAGTACCGTGAACAAAGCCAAGAGTAATTACAGACCTCTGCATGTCCACTGCAGTTTGACGTGGATGCCCACTTCTTTGTCTCTTTAACTCCACAACCTGTCTCTTTCAACCCTGTGGCCAAAATCCAAACATCACCAAAATTCAACGTCAAATCTTGCATCCTAAAAATCATAAGAAATCACACACACACTCTCTCTCTCTCTCTTGGTTGTAATCATCAGTGCAAGGGTGATGTATAATATAGGAATCTTTTGACCACTAAAAGAACCTTGAATAGCCCCAAAGGCCTAAAAACGTTATGGTATTAGCACATGATATAATATCTAACTTTATTATATGTATCCTATTGCCTTTTCTGAATTTCCCATAACGTACTACTTTACTTACTACTCTTTCTTTCTTTCTTTTCTTTCTTAATTACCTTCACCAGAAGAAGAAGCAGCAATATTGTTATTATTGTTGTTATTATTTTCCTCCATTTCCCTTCTACGCCGCTTCTGTCTCTCTCTGGCCTTGTGATTCTGGAACCAGTAGAACACGTTCTTCCCTTCAATCTTCCCAAACTGGCGTAACTGTGAAGCTATTTGTTGAATTTGTTCAGCTGAGGGTGTTTTTGTGCCTTGCCTATACAATTCCTCAAGGACTAGTAACTGAACAGGGGTTGGACTCCACCTCGTGCTTTGTTGCTGCTGGGACTGCAAATTATTATTATGGGACCCTGTGCTATTTGTCCCTTCCTCTGATACATCACCTGCACCACAGGACACATGGAAAAACAAAAAAAGATATGGTTAACCTAAGTGTAAGTTCACACTTCACAATAGCATCAAATTTCTTACCATAACAAATCACATGTTTATTAATCTCATTAAAACAAAAATTACAAGACTATATACTATGAGTATGTATGAGAATTTTAAGAATAAATCGGTTTGGATAAGTGTTGCACTCGTTCCGAAGTTATACAAAATAAAATATACAAAGAGTATATATATCCGGCCTTCTTCAAAAATATGTTTAGAATAATGGCTAATTAATTATCCAAACATGAACTTATAAATATTAATTTGCTTAGGCTTACCAACATGGTGGTTGAAGGTGAGGATGTGGTTGCAATGGGTGCAAATGCAATAAGGTTGGGCTATTGAGCAGAATGTGGTGACTTTGGGGGGTGCATGGGAATTGAGGGTGGAGTTTGGAGTGGAAGAGTGAAAGGTGCCACCAAATGAATCAGACATGTTGGAGGTTAATTTAGAATCTATGCTACAAGGTCTTTTGTCATAATATTGCACATTGGCTACTAAGGTTTCACTTTCAGCCTTTTGGGGTTTGAAAATAGGGTTTCTTTCTGAGAAAGATGTAATGGGATGGGGGTGAAGTTAATGGGAGGAACTATGTATTTATAGGGAGAGGGAACGTTGTAGTAAAAGCTTTAGGTGGAGCAGCAACACCAACAAAAGAGTTGACCAATATGTGTGTAATAGTAATAATAGAGAAACCAAGTATTCAAATCATGAGGAGAGAGGGAGAGAGAGGTGGGAAATGGAAAGCACAGAATTCTGAGAGATTTGGAGAGTGAAGGTGTGTGTGTGTGTTTCTGAAAAGGGACACAGCATGATGATGATGTAATGTTATTAAAGTTGCTTCTTCCCTATATGTCTCCTCTTTCATCCTACACAAACACGCTCACATGGTTAATTTTTTTTCCCTCACAGTGCTTGGTGTGCCTTTAACTCTTCTTTCGAAGTTTTTTTTTCTCCTCCTCTTGGTTTAAGACACATAACCTACAAGTACACAAAGGGAACCTGTTTCGTATGGTTACTTCTTTGCTTTTGTCTTGTACCTGACAGTTGACACTGTGTGTATGCACACACTACACTTTTGGACAATCACAACTTTTAACACCCCCACTATTGGAAAAAAAGAATTATCTAAATGTTGCTAAGCAATTAAGCAACTCCAACCATGTTGTGATCTAAGATAGATGTGATGTTTTCACAAAGGTTTAAATTAAATAGTTAAGAAAATATCTAAACTTAACATCTTAATATGTGACCCAAGACATTGCCATTTTTAAAAAAAATTGCTCATTTCCTTCCAATCCATTCCAAATATTTACTCTTAAATAGTGAAGAAAGAATCTAAACTAGAACAATTTTGAGCTAACACAGCTCTAATTGAAGGAATATTTGGAGAAACGAGTATTTACAAGGCCATAGATCAAGATAGTTTCTAAAGGCAAAATGTTAAGTTAAGGCTTAATTTTAAAGTCACACGATTTGATATGTATTATTGATGTATAACATGTATCGTTTCCTACTTGCGTTTTCTGAATGTAACGAATCTTTGCGTTAGAATTTTTTGCACTAAGTTTACAATTGAGAAGCAGAGGGCCAGGGGATCATGTTGTGTGTGAAATAACAAGCACTTTAGGCTAACTATACAAACAGGTATCCTTATTTAATTTCAGCCAAATGTTTTACTTTCACGTAACTGCAATGTATTTTGGAACACGTACTCCTAAAATAAAGTCATGATTTCTTGACAGCAACTACATAATAAATCAATCTGTTGCAATTTTTTATGGCTTGCTGGTACAGTTAGATGATACTTGAAATAACATAGACCTTATAATCGAGATCACAATTTTAGTAACCTGACATGATCAATCTTATCTCGAATGCAATAGGTCTTTGGGGAATAAAATGCTTCTAATAATTTGTTTTTGCATATGCATAAAAGTTTAGAATAGCTAGGGAAATATTTATCCCGAGCATAGTTAGGAAAAAACATCAACTTCGATGAGAATTTACAATAAAATTAACAAATTGTCCTAAAACTAAATCAAGTATTAACTTTGCAAAAATGCTTAATACATCAGGGCTTCGATCCCAAATTCATATGTATGGAGAAATACTTAAAAGTCACCAGTCTCTTGAATAAATCATAATCAATACCCGACATATATTAGTCTGATCAGCTGAAGGATATCTTGAAGTTATCCAAATAATAGAATTGTTATCTAATATAATATGTAATATATATTTTTTAATACTTTTTATCCTTTAATAAGATATCTTTATAGACAAATATGTAAGACTAATAATAGATCATATATATAGCTGGGTAAGACATTTTATAATATACATTCACTTTTTCTTTCATATCTTTCACCTCACCATTTTTTTATTTCTTTTTTACTTCCCATCTATCACTTTTCCTTTTTTCTTTTTCTTTTTATCTCAGCTTCTTTCTCATAAATTATTAGGTAGTTTTAAACAATCACGTGTCTATAAAAATAATTAATAACACTTAATTTTGCGTCATATAAATATTAGTTGAGAGACTTGAGACCAAAATAAATATAATTATTTTTCCTTCCTTCCAAATTTAATTTTTATATTCTCCAAAATCTCATTTTCCTAAATAAAAATCACAAGTTTAATAAAGGTTATCACAATTTACTTATACTAGCTACAGTCAATTTGCATATGATGTATTATTGGGCATTTTATTTCAAAACCCATCTAATTAAAACGATAGTCTATCGGATTAAAATTTTATGCTTACATATATATGATCATACAGACAACGCGGAAAGAATTAAATGTCAGATTATTCTTGGTTCATGTATCACCAACCTTTTTTGTCATCCATCATTGTCATAAAATAAGCTTGCGTGTAGAGCATACTCAGATACTGAATGCTTATTAAATGTAAAGCAAAAACTTTATCGTAAAATTAAGGCATGGCTGCGTCTCTCACGTGTAGAATAAATACTAGCTTTTGTGTACCCTAAAACCGTAAATAGTGGCTATATCATATAGCCAACCTCAAACTCAATCTGTTGTCTCAAGTTTGGAAGCTGATTAACTATTGAATGCATAATAGATAGGTGCTTGTCCCCCGACCATCTCTTACAGAAGTCAATAATAATGTTGCCTTTTATATTGTTTGTTGTTAGAGTTATTCATTTATTTATACTTACAAGTTACAACATATTGAATAGTACTCTCACTCTCGATATATATACTCTCGTTGAGATTTTATATAAAAATGGTATAAAGAAAAAGATATGTTGTAAATGTAGTATTATGTTGTGTTATTTAATATTAATTAGTATATATATTTCCTATATCTTTCACACTGACAACACAAGTGTTTTGTATTGCATGTGATTGGGAAAATGGTTATACAATCGTTTTAAGAAGAGTGTTCAGAATTTAAGTAAGCTATTAATTAAAACTGTTAAACATTATATGTACTGGTCTAGCAAACTAAAGATTGGTCGAAAGTATGAAATTTTTTGAATTTTGCTAATAATCTCGTACGTAGTAAAACACTAGTTGACTATTTCATTCTCTTTGGTTGATACCATTATATCAGGCTTACCGTGAAAGTTTAGAAGCCAAAGCTCCCCTCTCAACATTTAACCGCTGCTATACTAATACTATAAAAATTAGACCATGCAATAGTGTTACTTCCTTTATTCAATCATAATTTATCATGTGTGATATTTTATTAATTTTTATGATAATTATTCAAAAAAAGATATAATTGGATCACATTATACTATTAGTAGATGACTATTAAACTTAAATTACAATTTATAAGACACCTTCCAACTTGCGAAGGCTAAATAGGTTTTGCAAGTGTAAATTTTTTTTGGATAGATGGATCCGAATCCATCTATCCAAATGAACAAAAAGTGTATATTATTTTTTTGGTAGACCGCATTGTGTTCCACTCCGCTTTTATTTTAAACTCATTTTGCTTAGGAACAGATGGATTCAATGGTTGAAAAAACTTTCGCATGGATCTACTTAGCCTTCGCACACTTGAAGGCACCTACACTTATTGACCTTTAAAGAATGTTATTTTAAAACGAGATCAATGAATGCAGGTTTAATAGTGTAACGGTAGTTGAGTCATGATCCAACTTGCAGTAATTATATTTATATTTTTATATTATATAATATTTTAAATAATAAAATTAAATAATATAAATTTGTGTTATATTTCTCATATATAAAATAATATAATATTATGGGCAATATAACAAAATTGACTCAGTAAAATATGATAATTCTTATGTTCCTGATGATAAAATTTTATTTGAAGATAAAATAAGAAGTTTTAAAAATTGAATCAAAATTGAAATTTATGATATTAAATTATTTAAAAACATCTAATTATTTTTCTAATGCATTTACAACTTATAAAATAACTTCAACTATTTCTATTAATGTTGCATATGCTTAAAGAAGTTTTTTAAAATTAAAATTGTTAAAATCTTATTTGTGATTTATTATGTAATATAGATTAAATGACATTTCTTTTATTTTTTCTAATTTTTTTTAAATCTTAATTTATAAACGGATTATTAATGATTTTGAAAAAAATGTAAAAAAGACAATATTCAAATAAATAATTATGAAACATCAATTTTCTCAGTCTGGATCTATCACAAGTACTCAAATCCTTATTTCACATTATCTCTCTCTCTCTCTCTCTCTCTCTCTCTCACACACACACACACACACACACACACAAAATCCTTATTTCAAATGTGTAATTTTTGATGTCGTGATAAAATATTAAAATTTACGTATATATGGACCTGGATTCATTAAGTTGCTGAGGGATTGAGTTGGGGGAACTAAACGGAGGCCCATAAGCTAATATTGATCAAGATTATAATAATAGGCAAATCCATGATCGGAGTTCCATTTTGGGTTTTATGTGGTTTAATTAATCAGCAGAGAATCGTGTTGATTGTTTAGGTTTGACTAGGTCAAATTACCTTTAAGTGAGAACATTATTCATGAAGAACCACTTACCATGAAATTATGAATAAGGTTGGAACAATAAACTTGTTAATTAGCTAGTTAGTGAGCTGATGAAGCTGTTCTGCAGTCCTTGGCCCCTAAAATAAAGGAACTTGACTAATGAAACAATAACTAGTTGAATGTTAACGACTAACTTAGTTAATTTAGCCATGTAATAATCTTAAAATGTTCTAAATGTTGGGGAATTAGACAAAATGATAAGCCCTACAAAACGTGTGTGGATTTAACGACTAACTTAGTTAATTTAGCCATGTAAAAAGGCTTTGTAAACTAAAAATGTTCACACAATCATCAATCCGTCATAACTTTAATTTTTCATTGTTTCATTATTCTTTAATTTTCAGCCTTTACATTCATCCTTTATGACTATGTTTATAGTTTTTTTTTGCCTCATTTATATAGTTTTTCTTCAAACGTTGATGTTTATTTAGTGTTATTATCTATTTTAAATGTAAACGTACACACCAATAAACCAGGCACCTTTTTCATTAGATTAAGGAACCAAACCTGAGGCAGAGAGTATCTCCAATGTGAGAAACAAATGCAATAGACAAGCAATCACAGAAACCCTGTCTTTTGTTTTGGAGATATATTTGCTATTTTCTCATCAACAAAAAATTTAAAAAATGGAAATTGTCTTAGTCTATGGTTCAAAGTACATTTACAGAAAATTTACATTTTGGATTTATCTTACCTCCCCTTTAGAGATATACCAAGCATTCCAAATTAGGAGCAAAGGAAAGATGTGAGATGTGGCTATTATTATCTAAAAACCAAAACAAATTCTATAGGATTTACCTGAGATTGAGAATCAATAGTAGCAGAAGTTATGGCTCTATTTTGGATTGCTGCCTCTAGCTCTAGGCATAGGTTACTATGACTCAGTTAGAAATATGACAACCCAAAAATTATCTCAGCATTTTCTCCCTCAGCACTTGATGCGATGGATTATATAGCAGTATAATGTCATATTACATCTTGCCCGTCAGCATTTCAGTATCTTAAATTCTCATGAATGGTGGGCAGATGTACATCGTGAGTTCATTAATTGTGTGCATCAAAATTCAAAATCTACATGTATGTTTTTTTTTTCTCCTTTTAAATTGTTCAGGCTTTCTTGATTGAATGCCGCTAATGTAATTAAACCGGATCAGCCAAAAGAACTCAGTATGTTTGTTTCCAGTCCAACTTGTTGTGTACGAATTTAGAGATCAAATCCGATGGTACACCACAAACTGAACGCAAAATGAAAGGTGTGAATTTTTTGCAAAGTTCATTTTGCCACATGCCTGTTTGCAGGGATATCCAAACATGTTCTGGATTGGGCTGTGATTCAGGTTTGAGTCTCAACCACGTGTATCTGTTGTCTAAATGACCAAATTTGAAAAAGGTCTAAACATGTTATTAAGGGAGTCTTTTTTTTGACAGAATTATTGAGTCTTAGTATGGCGTTTCTTCATCAAACAAAAAATAGTGTGTAGATAAGGAACTAGGGAACTAAGCTAAGTTACTAACAGTGCTGTTTGTGATGATAGTGAGTTCATAATTATGTTAAACATAACATTTTGTCCTTTGCTTTGTAGGGGAAAAAAACTTCAGTTCTCCTCAAATTTATGCCTTTTTCATTAAAATTATTCAGTTCTCCTCAAATTTATACTTATTTCATTCTTTTTCATTAAAAATTATGACACTGTATGCATGATTATGTATTTTTGGGGTACTATTTCGACACTATTGTTTGAGATGAATAAGAAAATTGTTAAATTAGAAGTACCAATTTTTAAAGTAGGTAGAGTGCCAAAAATATGCTTGCTTTGTAGCTCAGGTAAATTTAATAATATAGTTGATGATGAAAGCAACTGACTGACTCATTAATGGATGTATTGTCCCGGGTTAATTGTTTTTATCCTTATTGATGCAGAGGTGCGGCATTCTTCATTTTTAAATAAGATGTTGATATTATAGGATTATCTAAAACTAATCTAAGATGCTTTGATTTAGTGCTTTTTTTTTTTTTTTGCTATTGAAGTTGGGTAAATGCCCTTTGTTGTTGAAACATTAATGAAAAAACAATGGAGGGTATATGTGTTCAAGAAATGAAGAGAAATGGTTATGTGCGTGTTTGGGTCTCTGGTAAAAGCAAAGAAGAGAATACTTCTTGGAAATGGAAATTGATACTAGCAATCCAAACAAGCTCTGAGTGTGTTTGGCTTGCCATTACAAAGGCTCCAAACGACAATATTTAACACACCATAATGATAATAGTGTGTATTTCTTTTGTCTGCCTTTCCAATACAACTGAACGTTGGATTGGCGTTCATCCAATTTTAAGACATACATACAAACACTCTTAAGTTTGCAAGACAGCTATTTGCCTCTCAATGAGAGATCTGATAGTAAGGTTTACTCGGCTTCCTCTAATCCTCTCAGCTGATTAGGGCACTTGGGGAGGAACTTAAAACCAAGTTTTAAAAACTAATGGTAGTGGTTTTTCTCGTTTTTCTTTAGTACAACAAAGATTGAAGCAATTACTATTCCTACCACAGCGAACAAGGCCGAGTTGAAAAATATTCCCAACTCAACATAACTCTATCTTCAACATTGGGTTATGTTTATTATACCCTTGCATGCTTTATTTGAAAAACAATTGTTTTGGGATTCTCACTAACCCTCATGAACTGGGGAGTTAGGATGTGAGATGCAACATTAGGAACTGCATACTGGTCTCTGCATAGAGGTGAAACGAATGTAAACCCAGGTAGATTTCTTTTGCCTGTCTCTCCATATCTTTGCTCAATAAATAAAAAACTGTTGTTGAACTCCCTTAATTCTATTATGTTAATTTTGTTTGGCTCGAGTTTGAATTTTAATTAGACTTCATTTTGAAGACCTATGCTGTGAATTTGGAGCTAAATCATCAAGCTGAACTTGTTTTGAAACTGGTTCTTATAATAAAAAAGGGAACGTGTAAACCGGTTCTTAAACATTTGATTCAGTTCTGTTCTCATCCACAAAAGCTACCGAGAAATACTCCAACATGTAAAATAGAACATACGATTTGATTCAATTACACTTCGAAGAAACATTTCACAAACGTGACAAACCCCATCGCCATTGAATTGAACCCCTTTTTACTCCATACATTCACGACACTTTCCTCAATACTAAAACCACAAAAATTTTCATTTTAACAACTCCATGAATCGATATTCGCTTCAATAATTTTGCATACGAAACAAAAAGGACAATAATCCAAAACAAAAAAGTTAAAATTATAATGACGCCCACACTTTCAATCTTAAAATAGGGTTTACGATTTCCCCCAAATTTGATAATACCCATTTCAGTTTCTATGAAGCAATTCATAACCACATTCCAGCTTCCATTCATTCAAATTCAGATTAATAACAAGCGAGAAGCGCAGCTAAACACGAAACCAAAAATCTCAACATTCGCAACAAAAAAGAATATATCAAATACTCGAACAGTATATCATTTCATATAATCCAAAATCCCTAATTTTACTTGAAAAACATACTCGGTCTAATTTAAAGGAGCAGTAGCAGCAGAAACAAAAATTAAAAGGCTTACGAAATAGATGAAAACCACATAAACACGAAACGAGAAGACATAAAACAAAGTCTTATATCTGAAACCAAAAGAGTCTCCATCAACAACATGAAAATCAGTACCTCCTGGTGAAGGGGAAGGTCTGTTGAACAGGAACAGGGTCAACCTGTGTGATGCCGGGGATTTCGTTGATTCCGAGGGAATGAAGCATGTCGAGGGTCTCCTTGTCGACTTCGATGTGGTCGGTGTTGATGGCGGAGACGTCGGGGACGAAGTCCATGCGGCGCTCGCGCTCCTCCTCCTGGAGCTTGAGGGAGATGCCACGAACGGGGCCCTTCTGGATGCGCTTCATGAGATGCGTCGAAAAGCCCGCGATCTTGTTCCGCAGCCTCTTGGAAGGGATGATGGCCACTTCTTCGAGAAGCTTTTTGTTTGTGTGGAAATCGAGGGTCATGCGCGAGTAGTATCGCTCGATCACCTGGCGGGAGGATTTCTTCACCGTTTTTGTTCTCACGCGACCCATTGTGTGTGGTGGTGGTTGTTCTTCTGTTGCCGCCGCCGCCGCCGCTGGGGTGAGTTCTTTCTCTCTGTCTTACCTGCGCAGAATGATCTCAGAAGAAGCACGAGGGATGAAGTAGGGTTTTGCTTTTTATTATTATTGGATCGGATTTGGATTTCAGTCTTTAAAAAATATTGGGCCTAACCTAGTTTAGGTTGGGATAAACTATTGGCACAACCCACAAGTGTTTTTAATAAAAAAATAATTTCTGCAAATGTCATTTTCGCTGTGTATTTTACCTATGTAACCGTGTTTATGTTATGTTATTTTTTTATTCAATTTTTTTCACCCATTTAGTAAACAATGGAAGCATATTTAGGTTGTTTCTTTTATTTATTTATTTATTTATCATTTTCTATTAAACAAAAATGCAATTTCATTACCCTTCACGCTAACTTGCCTTGCCCCTCCTCACCACAATATCATTCCCATTCCCTTTCCTAGTTGAAACTTCTTCCATTTCCATTCAATCACCACCTCATTCCCAATTGCATTGCACCTCCCCACAACAGCATCACAAAGCGTCGTCTTCCTCACACCCAAAAATGCAAAACCCCACTTCACCTTCTTATACCTAAGAGACCCAAAGCCTCGTTTTCAACACCCACAAATCCAACTATGTCTTGCCAGTGATGGTGATCACGTCAAAATGGTTGAGGTTGTTGCGAAATCGGCTTCAAGAGTAAGGATTTTCAGGAGAAGGGTGGTGGTGGTCGCAGTGAAGGAATGGCGAAGGATATAGTGGAAGGGGTTACGAAAAATGGAGATATAGAGGGATAAAGTTTCCAAAGAAGGGCAATAATGGCAATGGAATGGCATGATTGTGCCATAATGGGTGAGAGCGAAGGGGGGGGGGGGGGGGGGGGGGGGGGGGGGGGGGGGGGGGGGGGGGGGGGGGGGGGGGGGGGGGGGGGGGGGGGGGGGGGGGGGGGGGGGGGGGGGGGGGGGGGGGGGGGGGGGGGGGGGGGGGGGGGGGGGGGGGGGGGGGTTTAAGGAGTGGGAAGTGATAGGAGAAGGGAAGGGGTCAATGGGTGTAGGAATTTAGACATGAGGGCAAAAGAACATTTTCATCCCATTCACATGCTAGTGTCAATAGCACTACTGGGAGTGAGAATAGTTGTTCCCTTGTGGTTATCCTAAGCCCAAAATAAATGTTTTGTGTGAATTGCGAGTGAGACAATTATAATGGACCAAAAGCAACTTGACAAAAAAGTCGGGTGCGACACTCATTTAAAATTTGGGGTGAATTTAATTTTAGGGTTTGAGTAATATATACAAGGTTTTAAGTTTAGGGTTTATTCATTAAAGTTAAAACCTTATTGATGATATATATAATGTTAACTTAATATATTTAGTTATATAAGGAGGTATCAAAAGTTATCTTCTTTTTAAAATAGAGTCAAATTTGTTATATTAGGATAAATTATTACTTCTAACAGATGATGAATTTTCAAAAAAAAAAAATCAGCATTCAACTCTCAAAAAAGATAATTGTTAAGGGACATATAATTTTGCTATATGATGTGAAATATGTATAGTTGTACGCACAAATTTTATGAAGGTTCTTCCTGGGGATATTGATGTTTCATAATAATTATTATTTAAGTAAATAATACACTATTTTTTCTGGAACTAGATTTTGTTATATTGATTTTTTCATAATAATAAATATTTAAGAATACATAAAAACTAAATTAAAATTACATCAAGCATTATAAATTTATAATGGACACTAGATAAATATTTGACAACTCAACAACCGTTAATATTAATATATATGTAATAAAAGAGTGAATAACCGGAAGTAACTCGTAAGAAGAAAATAAATAAAATGAGAAAGAAAAATAGTTATTGCATAATCATGTATAAATATTGAGCTATTTTGGATAAACTTTTTCAAAAATACTTCTAAGAGAATAAAATAAAAAAAATGAAATAAATTTATTTTAAAAGTTAAAATTAACTTATATATACACAAGTTAGAAAAAATTATCTTTTTAAAAAATTAATATAAAAATTTCTACAAATTAACGTATGTATAACTTAATTTAACAAGTTAAAAAAATATCTTTTAAAAAATTAATATAA
>PYAF01004542.1:556209-566979 GCA_007407185.1 Glycine tomentella | reverse complement strand
TATTCTTTTTTCTTAAAAGTGTTTATAGATAATTTATTTAAATGTAGATAAGTTTTCAAAAACTTTTCTGACTTGTAGACTTTTCTTTTTTACAGAAATATATAAACCAACTTGATAAAGAGAATATGATGAATATAGTGTGTAAAATTTTTATTATAAAAAATATTTGTTTTTTTTTGGAAGAATTGATTTTTAATATATATATATATATATATATATATATATATATGATATTATGGATGATAAAAGAATTGAGGTTAAAAAATTGATTCGTGTTTTAGATTTATATTTTAAAATGAGTTTAGAAGAATTGGTTTTCTATTAATGATAAAGTAGAATTTCTTTAAAAATGTAAATACAAATATAATTTTAAATTTCGTATTTTTTAAAAATATTAAAATTTTATACCAAATATATTTGCGGTGGTTGGAGTAAATTCTAACCATCACAGCTGTGTTTTTAATTTGCTTTGTCTCAACCAAGCAGGCTACAAGTACATCAATCCCACACGATTGGTAAAAATGTTTGAATAGATTTAACTATAGAGGGAAAATTAAAAGACAAATAACTCATTTATAATTTTACAAATATATACGAAGAAAAAGTTTTTTTTTTCTATAGAGGGAAAAAAAATTATCTTCTTGTCTACATCCCTAAATGGTTGTTTATTGGAATAGCCAATATTTGAGATTGAATTGTTGTTAACCTCCTCCTCCTTTATGATTTGTTTCTGTGATTAGGTAGCAATTGTGAATTCGAAGTGGGTCATTTGGCATGCATTATGTAGCTGTACAAATTGGAGCGGGGGTGGCTATCAATGCTTCAGTTTTCTTGATTGATCTGCAACAATATTAAGGGACACCAATATCATATTTTAGCATTTGAAGAATATGGTCTTTTTTGGCACAACACAAACCCATGATAAAACATATTGTTTAATTTTAGAAGAAAAAACTAAAACAATAGAAAAGTAACAAATCAAAAGGAGTATTTTCTGGAGAGAGAAAAATGTAACAACACTCTTAGAAAAAAATAATTGTATTTAACATTATTTAATATTCTTAGAAATACTTTTGGCATATTAAATGTATTTGTTATATTAAAAAAACATAGTTTTTAGAAAATATAGTTTCTAGAAACATGATTCTAAATAACACTGGTTTATTTACCCAAAAAAAAGTCTAATTTACCAAAAAAAAAATTACACTTGTTTAAAATTCTTAGGGACTAAAAATAAAATGTTAAAAAGTTACAAACGAAAGAAAGTATTTAGATTTTAAGAAAAAATTGAAGAGTTTAATACGCATATATTTAGCTATTTAAGAGTTTTAAAAATGATTTGTTCTCAAAGAAACCAATTAGTCAGAGCCATTGTATTTGTTGGGCAACAAAAGATTAGCAGGGTCCTTGGTAACAATCACTACTTATGAAATTACTATAAAGGAAAACGATATGAAAACAGTAAATAAAGTAATAAATACAATATAGATAACTAAATGATAAATTTGATTGATTTAGTCGATGAACTATTTTACATTGTGTTTTATGCTAATTATTATGTTTACTAAACAGTATAAGCATCAACTGTTTATGAGTATGTCAGTCATTTTTTGATAATTAACTACTCATGTTTGGCAGTTATGAGTGCATATACTTCAATCATGGGCAATTCTCCTGAAAAATTGTCCTTGAGCAATTTCTTATGTTCTGACCTCTAATTATGCATTTCACATGCATAAAAATAACTGTTTCATTACCTACTTCTATTTTTTTGGAAAGTCATGGTTTCATACACATTCAGCCTTGGAAAACTGCCTCCAACTTGCTTTCACATTCGTCTTTTCTTTCCAGATCGAAGTATATATGATTTGTTTGTTATCATTGAAATCATATATTATAAAGAATTTGAATCTAATATAACTTTCTCTAAAATATACTCACTGAGAGTATATATATTCAAAGAAGAAAAAAATAATTTAAGTTGTCTCTCAACTGAATGTATAGTATTAACAAATAATTAAAAGACCAAAAGAAATAAATGTTCAAAACATAAATGCTATTTCTCCATAGTTAGCAACATTCAAATTTTCATTCTTGGTATTTATATAATTGAAGTAGAGATATATTGAAGGCTCTATCTTTATTCCAACATTATAAACTGATCAATTTTAGAACAATCCATAAATTTTATTACACTGCTTAAAAAAAATGTATTACACCAGACAATTATTTTTTTCATGGGTTCTTGCTACTTTATTAATTATTCTTTCATAAGGTTCTTTTTTTTTTATTATCGTAAACTATAAACTTTTTTTTAAGGGAAAAGAGATTATGCAATTTCATTCCAAATCAAAGACCAAATATAAGAGGAAATGTGATGGAAAACATAACTGCAAGCATTAAATTTTGATGTTTTTGTAAGAAAATAAACAATATAATTAACTTGACGTCTTACAAAAAATCACCCTAACTAGAGTTTGAGAAACTGAAAAAAATGTCTACATTTTGCTAAAATAACATGAATATAGATGATCATATATGCCAGTAGAAGAACATACGGTCACTTTCAAAACTGCGTCGACAAAACTGTCGACAATTATCTTACGGTCACTTTCAAAAATCAATCACAGTTTGGTAGCCGAGATCTGATGTCCAATGAAGAACATACTATAAACTTAAAGATCAAGTAATTAGGCTCCACTCACCGATGTATCTGGTAAAAAGAATTAATGAATTTAGCTTTCTCTAATATATATACTCACTAAGAGTGTATTTAATGAAGAAAAGGATAACTTAAATGTCCCTCTACTGAATGTATAAGATGCGTGTACAAATAAATAAATAAAAGAATGAAAGAATAGATGTTCAATAAATAAATATCGTGTCATTTTCCTCAAAACTGAAAATATTTAACTAACATTATATAATATTAAAATATACTTAACTAAATTTATATATTTTGAAATATACTTATTACAAATTTATGCATATTATATATGAGGAGGTACTAAATTATATCGGTGTAATTTAGATAATTATTATACCATTTTTATAATTTGATATAAAATTTGATTTATACTGATTTACCAGTTGAATTATATTTACATAATATAAAGATCGTTTGTATTAAATTTTGTTAAAATTGAACAACAATAAATAAGTAATCAAATATGTATATTAGTATATTTTGAAATATTTATATTAGGTTAATTTTAATCTATATAAATAATGTAGCAAATGATTTTGGATTAATATAAAATTTTACATATATAATTTATATGAAAGTAACTTACAATCCAATAATAAGTTTTAGAAAAATATTATTGAGTTGAAAATTTGATTTCTAACACACTAAAGACATAAAAAAAATGTTAAAGGTAAATGTTAATTTGGGATTTGATAAATTATATATGTTATCATTAATATAGTTTGTACAATATCGTTAATAACTCCGCACACTAGATCTCTAGAGAGAGAAAAATAGTACACGATGCTGAGTTTGTTTTCCGATGCTCTCTAAATTTGAAAATATTCCGGAGACAGCGGTTATTAATACTGGGAAGTCCCCACACTTTTGAGAAACCTTTTATGTTAAATTTCGAAATTGTACAGTTAGGTATTTTTATTTTTGAGAATTTATTTATTTATTTTATCAAATTTTGATTTTTTATTTTTCACTATTATTTTACATTAAAAATTAATTAAAACGAATGTCATTTGATTATAAATCAACAGAGAATTTTTAGAACTATAATGTCTTATAAGTTATAACCGCAATCTTGAGAACTAATTTGAAGATTTACTCTATCCAAGAGATACTTCCGAAGAGCGGTGGCATACTAGCTAGCATCGGAATACACCCTTATACGTATAGACTCTGACCTAAATTAAAAAAAATGTTCATTTAGAATTATTACTTTGCCTAATTCTTTGTTGGCAAATTTAAATAAATAATATAAATTAAATAAATAATTTAAAAAAAGAGATTGTTTTAAAAATATTTCGAATTTTGGAATTGTCAAATTCGTCTAAATTGGACGTGTTTAAACACATCCAAATTAGACGTGTAGGCGTGTTTCACCTGGTTGTGGGTTGTGACATGTGTCATATATGTACAGTATCGAGCAAATTTCTTCGAATGGTCATAACTTTTGATAGGAATGTCCAATTGAGGCGTACGATATGTCAAAACGCTTGAAATTCAGGGGGGAAGGTTTGGGCAATTATCCAAAGGGAAGTTGGTCAACTATTTTTTTCTAAAAAAGGCCTCTAAGTGCCTCAAAATTACGATTTAGGATTCAATCAGTCAAAATTTTCAAACAGTCTACTTTTTTAATTATTTAATTAGTTAATTTAATGCTATTTTCTATTTTTTTAATTACTTCTCTTAATTTTGAGCATTTTGATATATCGTACACCTCCATCTAATATTTCTATAAAATATTATGACCGTTTGAATTTTATACGCTCGAACTTGAAATTTATGCATGCGTTACAAACGAATTTGAAATCTATTACCAATTTTGTTTGCAAATCAAACCAACAATAGTACCATGTTAATGTATGAAAGTTTTGTCCCACATTAAGATGACGAACATTTTTTTTTCTTTGGTCTCTTATTTATTTCTTTTATCAATAAATAGAAATTTTATTAAGGAGCATAGGGGGTATTTTAATCCAATATATATATATATAAATTATTTGTTAGATTCGTTGTTTTCAATTTTGGACCTCTTTTTAAAAATATTTTTATAAAAAATGTTTTCTAAATTTTAAGTAAATAATTTTTACTCTTATTTTTTATTTTCTTTGGAAATGAAAATAAAAAATAATACTTAAATGAAGCCCCACCTTAATTTGTAGTTGTTATCGGTATTGGTTTGAGATTAGAGTAGTGTGTATTTTTTTAGTCAAAGCAAAAAATAAGAGAGACAAAGAAAATTAAATCCTAAAAAGAAAACAAAAGTTAAAAATTAAAGGGATGAGATTTTGATCGTATTTTTCCCTTTCACATTCTCCATTTTTCTCTTATCTATTTAAGAACTAGATTTATATATTAAGTTTTAGGTTAGATAGAGGAGATAATAGGTTCCGTAAGTAGGACTACCATAGTTTTAGGTTTCCTCTACATATTAGCAGAAAATGAGAAATGAGAGTTTTTTTTATACACATTCTTTTTTTGCCAAATAACCCAAATAAGGTAATGTTTTTTGGTATATCTATTTACCAAAATTATACTATAAATTTTTAAACGATTTCAGTTTAAAAAAAATTAAATTGTTTCCTCTAAAATATTATGGTCGCAATACTAATTTCAAAAATTGAAAAAAATTATAGTGTAAATTAAAAAAAAATTATAGTGCAAATTAAAAAAAAGTTATAGTGTAAATTAAAAAATTGATTTTAAAGTCGTATGCTAATTTTAGTCTTTATTTCAGTCGCTAACACATTTTACGATGGAATTCGTAGTCGCAAACATTTAACGACCGAATTAGCGACAGAAATGATCACGCCCAAATTGGGTGTGTTTATTTGGTTGTGTTTGACAACCCCAAATTTCGAAATATTTTTAAAACAGTCCCTTTTTTCGAATTATTTATTAAAAAATATTATTTGTTTAAATTTGCCTTGTTTGTTTGCAATAAAAGAGATCTGAAAAAAAATAAACAATAAAATAAGGTGTGATTCGTATTTTTACACTCTAGTTTAATTTAAAATTTTCATTCCGTTTCATTTTATTCTACCAAAATCAATCATTTTTATTCTGTTGTAGTTGCTAAATTGATTCCTGGACACTAAAATATCTAAGAAGCGTTTGTCCATCAAACAAAATTTTACTATATACCCTTACCAAGAAAACACAGACAGGTTAGAAAAAAAATACATAAAGCATGTAACAAAAAAATCAGATGCCAAAATGCAAATAATATTAAGAAGCCAAACCAGCCGGCCTGCCAGTTATGGAAACGGTGTATGGATAGAGTAAAAGAGATAAACAGGTGTGGAAATATGCAAGTGACTCAAACTTACACCTGACCCACGTTAAGTTTAGTCTATTTTGTAATCTAATTAGGTTGAGAATTTTTTAATAATCTATTCAGTTAAAAAAGTTATGTTTCATGTTATTAAAAGTTGTTTTTAATCTTAAAAAGTTGGCCGGATTAACTAAAAATATGTTATTATTATTATTATTATTATTATTATTATTATTATTATTATTATTATTATTATTATTATTTTACTTTTGTTGACTTGTTTAAATGTCTCATTAATCTTGTAAGATTATTGACTTATCAACTCATTTAAAAGCCGTTTAACGTATTTTAATATAAGTTTATTGACATGCTTGAAACTTATTCTAAAACAGGTCTATCAAGTTTTCTAAGTTAAACTAAACCTCGAAGAAATAAATATGATCAAGCGATAAAATATATGCAAACATCAAGTCTATAAAATGTAATGATTAAAAATAGACAATTTTTTCCCTCTTAAATTTAAAAGAGTTCATAGAAGAAAAGTTCAAAACATATAATATAATGAGGTATATGTCTTGATCGAATTCTGAATTTAGTTCTTATTCATAAAAATTTATTAAATTTCTCTTTATTCACAAAAGCACTAACAATTAGATCTATCTTATTTACATATTTTAAATTTGATCTCTATACATGTAAAATATTTTTAATTTAGTCACTCTATATATCTATATATAATGTATTCTAATTTAGATTCTATATAGAAACTAAATTAAGAATATTCTATACCTACAAAGATCAAATTAAGAATACATAAGATAATTAATGGTAGTAGAGACCAAATTAATTAAACTGGTAATGTTTACAATTAGGACTAAATAACATGGTATGACATGATTGATAAATAATTTTTTCTTAAACATTAATAGGTCAAAAGTTTGATCACAAGTCTATACCTATGAAAAAATATTTGTTAAGAAATGTCAGTCCTTAAAAAAATGTACTATGACCAATTCAATAGATTTTTACTTATAAAGATGAAATTGAGAATTTGTAATATATATATATATATATATATATATATATATATATATAGATTTGGTATGACAACGGGACAAGATATGGGTGGGTTTAGCCTCTCCTCGCCCTCAACATCCCAAACCATCCCCACTGGGTTAAAAATATTTGACCCACCCCACCCTTAGTTGGGTGTTGGATTTTCCCTCCTCGACCTCGTTCTTGACCTTGGAGAACAAGATGAAGTAGCATAGAACAGGCCCGACTTTGCCGAGAAGAAGCAGCTATGTTGAAGGAGAGAATGATGTGATGAAGGAGGAGGGTGCAAACAATGAAGGAGATGAAGGAGTACAAAGAACATTGTGATGAAGGAGAAAAAGTGCAACCATTGTGGCACAAAGAAACACGCACGAGCACAATGACACGACGAACTATACAGTGCAATGGACGAGATGAAGGAGCACAAAGAACAACGCGACGAAGGAGGAGTGCGACTGTGGTGGCCCGATGAAGCATGCATGAGCAGGGCGAACGACACAATGAAGGACACATATCTCTCTAAGTCTAAAAGTAGTGAGAGTGAAAAGAGGCGACACAAATAAAAAGATATATATGTACTAGAGTATATTAGTACTAGGGTAAGTGCGAGTGCGGGATGAGGATCATAATACCCAATTGTGTCCCCGCTCCCAACTTTCTCAAGTGGAGAAAACTTGATCCAGATCAATTTGATTTTTCTTTGTCAAGCTCAGGATGGATGCGGGTTGGTGGGTGCGAGTACGATTGTCATGCCTATATATAAGAATTAAATTAAATCTTTAACCTAAAAAAATATTTCATCAAATGTGAAATATACACGATTAAACTTTGTAGAGATATAATGTTGATTAGGTAGTCAAAAAAGAGGAAAAGAAAAAATCAGAAATTTGATCCCTTCTATTAACAAAAATTAACAAATTAATAATTAACCTTTATCAATTAAAAATAAAATTAAACCTTCTATTTATTTGAAAACAATATGCACCGGTTTAATTTAAAAATAAAGTCCAACATGACATCCGTTTGTAGCGGTAGGTGCAAAGTCCAACGAAAAAGGACTCAGAAAAGTGAAATTTAAGAATTATAAGAAGCTTCCAGGAATCAAGGGTCAAGATCATGTGACTAGACCCATAAGACAAGGAAAATAACCCAAACTTTTATGTGTTTTTTAATTTTTTTTTTTGTACTATACATTTTTATTTTGTTTGACACTCTTTCTTTCTAGCTACTACCTCTTTTCACACTTTTCCCCTCTCGAATCATCCAAAAAACCACTACTTTGTGTTGTTTTCCATACACACTGTGCTGCGGGTCAAGGAGACATTTTTTTTTGTGCACTTTCATGGTGACCTTGTTGTGGGTGTTCTCTGAAAGCTTCTCTGTGTGTGAGTGACACATCTACAGCAACTGCAATGATAGGTTTCAGAGAAAGAGAAAGGACAAGAGAAAGAAGGCATTCTTGGGCTAGAGTCGCAATTTTCTTCTTGTGGGTCATCCTAGTTTTTTCTCTAATAAGCTTGTTTTTCTCCATCAACAATGAAAGCAAAACCAGAATCAGAACCAGAACCAGAACCAGAACCAGCCATTCAATTCCTCCAAAACGACGTAGTTTCAGCAGGACCTTGTTTCAAAGAAGCACCACCACCACCACCACCACCACTCAAAAAACCAAGCTTGTTGTGAGCTCAAAAAATGGTGATGATCATGATCCACACACTACTACCCTTTATGGAGATGAGAAGAGAATAATTCACACAGGTCCAAACCCTCTTCACAACTAGTGTAGTAGTGGCAAATTCCATCCACGGTAGATGGTTAATTTAATTTTGTATGCTAGTAGTGTTTAAACTTTAATGCATGATAGTTATTAAGTTCTAGTGCATATCAATGTAATCCATCCAATATCACTATGTTGTTATATCCCTTTTTTTCATTTTTTATTTGTAGCCTTTATCTTACATTTTGGATTTGGAGAAAGAATGAGAGCATAGCTTTAGCCTTTTCAGTTAGTTGGGAGAAAGAAAAATGAAGAGGCTAGTGTTAATGCTCTTGTTTCTTTTGCAGTAATGAATTTTCCTTCTTTTCTTTTCTGTGTATCCATCTGTGGAAAACTGAAAACCAAAGTGTGTGAGAATTAATTGCCAAGATCTACTACTCTTCTTCTTGTGGTATCGATTAATTATTTTATCATGCCACACGATATTAACTACTCTGAATGAGTTCTGAATCTGTAACCAATGTTGTGATCCACATAGCACAGCTAGCTAATAAGTACAAAGTACGCTAATTTCCACAGTTCTGCAAAACGCTGCTGCTGCACCATTGATTCAGTGTCTGTGACTCAGTTTTGTGCGGATTTTCATACTTTCAAAGTCACGAATTAAGGTTAGCTACAATTCTAAGATGGATTTTAGTAATCATTCTCTCACAAAATAGTAGTTCAGTACTTAATATATATATATATATATATATATATATATATATATTATTGTTATTATTATTAAAAACAAGTACTATAAAACATTAAAATTGTAATATAGTAGTATTTTTTTTATAAAAATATTTTAGGTTTTAATCTTTTATTTAATTTAACCATGGACTTTTAAGATCGTTCTAAAATACCTGTAGGGAAGATTTGAAGATCTTATATCTAGGAAAGATCAACAAGACCAACATGTTTTTCCATCTTCAATGCTAGTAGTATTTTTTTAGGTTGCAAACTTCAACGTTAATATTTTTTTTAAAGGAACAATCATTTACAGTATGTTCTTATTTATATAGGCAAAACTATACGTGTAAAACCATGATTAGAAAATCGGTCAGATCACTGACACTGCATTTACTACGCTCATTGTCCAAT
The DNA here is from genome assembly GCA_007407185.1 of Glycine tomentella. Taxonomy (NCBI): domain Eukaryota; kingdom Viridiplantae; phylum Streptophyta; class Magnoliopsida; order Fabales; family Fabaceae; genus Glycine; species Glycine tomentella. The sequence goes on along the minus strand of PYAF01004542.1, from coordinate 557,088 downwards.
TATTATTATTAGGCATCGTTAGCTTTCCTTCCCTCAAACGAAAAACAATAGGGCTATCATCATAATTGTTGTCCATCGCATAACAATTTATCCTTGGGAGTATATATATGAATAAATTTAAATTCTCTAATTTAAACACCTTAATACTTCTTTTAATTAGTAAAACTGAATAAAAAGAAAATGTTTTATTGAATATAATAAATTTTCAAAAACATTTTAGGAAAAACGATCGAACATTTTTTTAACTATATATAGATAAAATACTTAATATCCAAACATTCAAAATTACTATTGAAGAATCCTGACCATTGGATCGGAGCATAAGACCATGATTTATTAATTATCCACGGTCAGTGAAGGGGTTAATGAAAAACATGTTCTACTGTGGTGTAATAGAAGATGTGAGACAGTCTAGGCATTAATTATTGGGTGAAACTAGGACTTCTTTGATTGATTATTCCTAGAAGTTCCCATCGTTTTTTTTTTTTGACTTAAATGCACTGAGTTTTCTCAAACAGGATGCCTGTCTCAATGTCCCAACACGCTTTCTCAAGGTTTAGGGGACTGCAAAACTCTAAATCAAATGAATATTAATTTATTGGCATAAAATTTTGTATAAAGCCTTCTCCTTGCATGCATCTATATATCCATATACAATCTTCCAGTCATATCTATTCTATGGAGCACTAGTACTATATTTCGGTATTTTTTTATACAAAAACTAAATTACTAGTGGTTTAGTTAAGAATTAATCCATAATGTTTTTTACGTTATTATTTTTATAAAAATGCTTTTAATTATGAGTTAATTAGCTTTCTAAGTTAAATAAATACTGTATTAATAAAATGTCTTAATTTTTTGAAAGTCTAACTTTGTCTT
>PYAF01004542.1:511297-556109 GCA_007407185.1 Glycine tomentella | reverse complement strand
ATTTAATGGAAGAAAAATATAGTTATATTTAGAATACAATATATTTTTAGTTAATATATTAAAAAATATAGTAATATATAAATTAACTGAATTTTTTAATTCATACCAAGTGGGTTGAAAGAGTCTTGTACATACAACTAGAGTTAATACATTTCATAAATGAGGCACTCTTTCTAAGAAAAATACATTACTGGCCTTTGTCCATTTGATCAATGAGCCTACAAACATCCTTGTGGGTTGGGGAAATCACAGGACCATTTTTCAGAGTGCTCTACCCAGGACCATGCATGCTCTCTAAACATATATACATTTGTTAGTATTTTTCTGCCTCACATATGGACAAAACATGGTTCATGGTTTCAAGGTGAGAGTGAGATATATATAAGCCACGGAAACTTCCTTGGAATGAGTTTTTTTCAACAAAGTTCCATAAAACCCCACCGAAAGAATGGCTAGAGAAGATGGGTAGGGGACTAGATATTTATCGTAAATCCTAATAATTCAAGTTTTCTGATCATTTTTTAATTAAATTCTCTGTTCAAGAATGAGATACTTTATTCCCGCTCTCACCGCTTCTCACTCTTCTTTACAAGGGGAATGGAGTTTCCCCATGAAATGAATGTTTGGTTGGACCTTTGGAGCTATTATACAGCATCTACATAAATGTGTGACTTAAAGAGGTAGTGATAGCAGTGCAACTACCTTATCTCTCACTTTGTCCATCTTACATAAACAGCAACTTAGTTTATTGCTTCCAACACCCTACTCTTTGCATTATTTTCTTTTTTTTTTTATTTGTAAAAATCAAAGACATATACTTAAGAATTTACAATAACTCAGACATCCTAAAAGTAATATTTTTTCATAATTAGAAGTCATGAGATGTAAAAATCATCAGAAATAAATTTTACTTCTTTCAATAAAGTATTTTCCTTACACATGGCCGGAAAAGAAAAACTCTTTACTTTATGTGATGATGCTACGTAGTGAGCTAATTACTATATCCAACCCCCTCTCCCCTCCTCCCACCCCCAATTAGGAGGGCTGGCTTCTGCATGTCCTGAGGGAGCATTTTGGTACTTGATGTGGAAGCCATAACCCATAACCAAAAATGAAGGTCCCACAAAAGATATAAAGTTAGCTGGAAAGATCATTCTATAAATAATATCAACTGCCCAAAATAAAGGCTCTATAAATGTGAATCAATGAGGGTCACATTCATACAACTTTGCAATGATAGCTTTTAATTGATGATTGATTTCTTGTATTGAACATGTGATTACATTCAAAGAAATGCTTGCCCTCTAAGTTAATTTCAACAGATTTAATTTGAATCTCTCCTTCCACGGGAATGTTCTAATTGCAGCATATACGGGACTGGGGAAGTTAATTACTAGCACTTCTCTCACAGCATCTATGGTACGGGTTTTATAATGTGATTATCAAAGCAAGCGGCAACATCAGGAAATATAAGAAACCATGCCCTAAGAAACGTGATTGGTGAAATTTTAAATAAAAGTCTTAAAATATGAGTTTTATAGAAGAAAAAAAAGTGATTTTTAAGAAATATTTTACTAAAAATAATTAATTAATTTTTTAATAAAAATTAATCATTAATAAGACAAAATGACATGATGGAAAAAAAAAATATCATGATGGAAAGTGGAAATTGTAAAGTGTATAGGTATCCCGTGAAAGTTGGTTTTTAAAGTCAGAAGGAATAGATCCAGAGTTTGAACGTGACATTTTGGATTTAACTCGTTTATTAATTATATAAGTTTATATGCTAATGTTACAGTTCATTGTGTCTTTCCTCCAACTGTCTTTGTTCAATTGCAAAAATTGTATACCCTACTGAAGCTACTCGTTTCATATAAAAATTCAATTCATAGACCCCAAGTGGTGCTCCTATGAATAAAATTAATAAGTATACCACACAAACATTTGTTAATACTTATGGTTGTTGTTAATTAGTGTCATTAGAACATTGATTAAAGAACTAAATTTTTTTTTATTGTGGAAATTATTGAAAATCATAAAAATTATGGACAATATATTTTGCATATCTCAATAAAAATATTTTTTTTAATTTTTTTAAACCAATATACTAATAACACTTATTAAAATTTTTTAATACTTAATACTATTCTTTAGTGAGCATGACAATACCGTTATGAATTTATTACCTCACATTGTCATTTTGGCAACTGCCAGCCAATTCAAAGGTTATTATTGGTGACAAAAAATATTTTTACAATGGGAATCTTTTAGCCTCCAATTGGAAAATGTCATAAATACACTACACATGGAGTTTTTTTTTTTTTTTTTTTAAAATTACAATGAGGGTTCCAGAACAGAAACATCTTAGAAATACTATCATTTAAAGATGATTTTATAAAAGAATCATGTTTAAATGATACTTTTTTTATTTTATTTTAATTAATACATATTTTTTAAGACGATTCTTGGATAGAATTGTCTTAAAAATATTACTCTTCAAAGATAATTTTAATCATGTCGTCGAAAGTTTTCAATGACACGTTATACAAAGATGATTTAAAAATTATCGTGAATAATCATTATTTTCAAAAATGGCTTTTACAGTGGTGAGAAAGCATCAATATAATAGGTCATTCAATGGAGTAGCCTCTGGCATATTGGAAATGGAGCCAAAGTTTTGTATATATGGCATGCCAACTGGATCCTTAGCAAAAATGGGTTCTGCATATGGAGCCCATGCTAGGGCCCTGTCGTTCGTAATGCCTGCAGAGGTTTCAATTCTTATTGAGAAGGACACTAACTAGGCAATGGGATGAACAGCTCATAGACGAGTTTTTTTTTTTTTTTTGGACCTTTTTGGGGCGAGCCAAATTCTGCAGATGCTTCTGACACATTTTGGGTGTGGGTCTACTTTAATTTATTTTAGAGATCAACTACAGTATTTTTTAAGAATGTCAACTACAGTGTTTTTTAAGAATGTTAACAAATATATAATGCTAGTTTTTTTTTTTGACAGCATACTTCTGTAGTTAAGAAACAAACAGTGCAAAGTTTTTATATATATATATATATATATGTAAGAATTTAACACACTATCAATAATTAATAACTTATAACACTCACACTGAATTAAGAGAACTAAATTCTTTAATAAAAGTTATTTTTATCTATAAATATTAGTTGTTAATTGTTATTAGTGAAAAATTTGATCTAATGATGTCTCCCTCTCTTCTTTCTCGTTTCACCACTTAGTTAATCTTGTATTTTCAATAAATATAAAAATTTTACGATAAAAATGATGCTATAATTTCACCTAGATTTTTGTATGATATCTTAATTTACTGTGATTTTTTTACACATATATATTGTGAGTTTTAATAAAAAAATTATTAATTTTTTTAACTAATATCGTTTTAGATCACTGGTTCTCAAACCACTGAATGCATGGATGAACAAGTATGCGACTGTTGAAGCTTAACTAAAAGATTCGAGTTAAAATATTTTGATACGTAACCGGTGTTGATTAACTCATTCTCAAATTCTACTGGAAGAAGCATTATATGATGCTCATTCTTTTTCCACTCTGCCACACGGTGCCACGATCGACAAAGGCATCAGTGTTTGATGCCTAATATAATCTGTCGAAGCTGAGGGGTGTTGAACATGCTTTGGCGGATTGATAAAAATAAAAAATAAAATCATTAAAAAAACGTTTTTTTGTCTTATTTTTTTAAAAAAAGTGATATTTTTCCACCAAAACATTTAAATGATTGAAATACAATTATACAAATACAACTAATAGACAAAATAACACATGTATCAAATAAAAATAATCATTCAAGCATCTAAATTTAATATTATCATTAAAATAATCATTTAAATATCTCAAACATATAAATATCATTTAAAAGTCTTAAAAAACCATTCTTAAAATTAAATCCAATCATCCAAACATTTATCATAGTTCAACACCATAAAAGTCTTAAAATTAAAAATACAAAATTGTCAAACCAACATATGTCTAAAACATTTAATTCTAAATTATGTCATTCAAATTTCAAAACGTCAAAATGAAATTTTAATTATCATTATCTTTAAATAAATAATATTATTCTATTTTTAGTGGATTAAGTGAATTAACTTGACTCAAATCTATCTAATATTCGAGTTGGAATCAGATTAAATTTTTATTATTATTATAAATTCTTACATTTTAGAATCCAATTTGACTCAAACCCCTAATGAATCGGATTGACTCATTGGATTTAAGCTCACTTTGATAAGCTTAAGGTCTATATGGTGTACCAAGACATCCAGGTGTTTTTGGTTTGTGTGGTCTGAGGTGTTTAACTTCCAAGCCCAGACAACATTTTATTCGAATAAAACAGAGGTAGTGTAATTGAATTACATTCCATCATTTTACTTTTGAAGTTCTTTATTTTCAAATTTGATTATTCTTATTCATTGGTCTCGTCTTTTCAATATATATATATATATATATATATATATATATAAAAGCTTTTAATATAAATTGAAAAATTTAATTTAATTTATTATTATTTTAATCTATCATTTTTAGATCAAACTTAATTTTTTTTAAATTAAATATCAATAATTAAAAATAATAATATATCGCAACATAAATTATTTATCATCTATTTAAAATACAATTTATATGTTAAAAATATTTATTTATTTATTTATTTATCATATAATTTATATATTTATAAATTAGAAATATTTATTTATTTTATATTATAAATTTTAGTTATATATAGTAAACATTTATTTTGTGTAATGTACCAGCTAAAATGCAAGTCTACAGTATATATAAAATTGATGTAAATTGCTGTAGTAATCCCCCAAATCATTCTACAGACAATTTTGAAAGTTCAATTTTTTTAAAAATAATATTTAATTGAGAGCAGGTGCAATCTGCATCTTGAAAGTTAAAGGTTTTTAAAATAATATTATAATAATTTTTATTATACGAATGTTAAAATATTTTTGTTCTTATCATGTAGTACCATTTAATAAAATAGAAAAATAATAAAATACAACAATGGAAATATATAATAATAAAATAATGTTATAATTATTAGAAATAACGAGTACACTACCATTTTTATCCTTAAAAAGGTAATGTTTTTTTTATTATATTGTCACATTCATTTCTTTTCTTTTTTACTGGTGTTTCATTCATCTAAAATTAAGGAAACCATAGATGCCTGAAATTTTCAGTTGTTTCATCTAACTTCTAAGTCACTAAATTTTAACTGATAAAAATAGTCACTAATAAGTACTCATTATTGTTTTTGTCCTTAAATGTTTGTTAATATTATCCTTTAAGTCATTTTTTTTTTATTTTGAATTAATGTGCATGACGGATAACACTTTTAGGTATTTATATGAAATTTTTGTAGTTTCAGAAACTAATGTAACAATGTCATACACTTTCAAGAATTAAAACGATAGTTTACTGTCAGAGTAACTAATAAAATTTTATTAAACAAAAGTAATAACGTAATATAATAACAAGGTAATCAAGGACAAATCCAAGAAACCAAGGGTTGAATAATTTTTTAAAAATGATATTTAATTGGGAGAAGGTGCAATCTACATTTTGAAAGTTGAAGGTTTTTAAAATAATATGACAGTTGAGCAATGAGAAAAGAAAACAAAGATAAAACAATGTTAAGTTTAAGGTGTGAAAAATTGCGACCATCTGAGCCTCTATATAATATTGGTGTCTTGTACGCTCAAACTTGACAAGCCAGTGATAGTTGTGGCTTTCTAATAATTAACTGATAGTTGTATGCAAATATTATTTGAATTCAAGAATGGCTCAACTAGACAAGTTGGTGGTGAGATTGAGGTGAAAACCTCAGCTGATAACTTTTACAACTCCTTGAAGGGTAAGAAACAACATCGTGTTCATGATGTTGCAACTCATTATATCCATAAGGTGGAAGTTCATGAAGGTAAATGGAATAAATCTGGCAATATCAAGGTGCTTCCATTTGCTGTTGGTAAGTAATTAAACTTAATAAACACAATTCACAACTATATATCTTCTATTCTATATTATTGTTATTATTAATTTATCATTGTTGTTGAATATTATGTAGGGGACACTGTTGAGACCTTAAAAGGAGAGAGTTGATTTTGATGATGAAAACAAGAAGATAACCTACACCATAGTGGAGGGTGTCATGTTGAAGTACTAAAAGAGCTACAAAGTTATCCTTCATCATGTTTTACGTACCAAAAGGTGATGAGAACATGTTCTTGTACGAGAAGGTGAATCACACTGCTCCTGAGCCAACCAAGTACAAAGATTTGGTGGTTAAACTCACCAAGAACGTCGAGGCCCATCTTGTTGAGGCTCGTTAAAATGATCCCTATGTGGTTCATTAAGTAAAGTTGTGTGAGCCACGCATGACTTGTGCCCTCGTTACGGATAATGTTTGCTTTAAAGTCCGGTGTGTACATGTTTATGCAATATATTCTTGGTTTGTTCAAAATATTGGCAAACACAGTGAGGGCTCCATGCCTTGTATGATCTGTGATTTGTAAGCTTCAACCAGCTACTAATTAATCAAATAAGGACGACTATCTATTGAAAGATAAAATATCTAGAATTGTATTTACTTGAGTGTACAAGATATATTTAAAGTAAAAAAAAATTCTAGATTATCTATAACTTGAATTTTAATTATAATAACTTCTAACTAATTGTTTTATCACATCAATAATCTAACATGCCCCGCAAGATAATGGTAGTAAAGATAATGGGATTTAAATAGTCCAAATTAATTCACTATTTAAAGTGTTATCTATATAAATATATGGACCAAAAATAAGATTTTAAATTTGTCAGGACTAACAATAGGTTTTTTTTTTTCTTTTCTTTTTAGAAATCAATAATAAAATTTGATCATTTATCAAGGATAAAAAATATATTTAAGTTAAAAATTTAATATTACATATTAATTAAAATAATAATAAAATTCTAATTTACGTGCTTTGCACATATCTACATCCTAGTTATTTGAAAAATGAGAATATATTAAGATAAAATAGAAATGTAATAATATTTTTCAAAATTATTCTATTTTTTTCAATAAAAATATTATTCTAATTTGTTTTTTAGGAATGAAAAACTTCTTTAAAATGACAAATGCAACCCTATTCACCTAGTAGTCTTACACATGTGACTTGTTATTCATGTCACACAAAGTGGCAAGTGCCATGTGACTACCACATCACTCAAGGTGCCCGCATGTACAAAGTGTAGTTTCATTACACATGTTTAGTACATAAGTTAATAGACTTAAGTTTAAGACCAAAGTTAGGATACTTCTTATAAGTGTGAGGAATAAAATACCAACAACTTGTAAGAACAAAAATCAAAATTTGAAATTCTTATAAGAGCCCAAAAATCATTTACCCAAAATGTTACTATAAATTGGTATTCCAGAACAAAAAACAAATAATACATGATTAGATTAGTTTATTTTAAAAAACAATTGTTTATACTTTTTTTTAGTTTTCCTAAACAAAACTTATTATTAATTTCAAATAGTGATTGGTAGTAATCTCTTCACTCCAATCTATTGATATCAAACATTTTCTTCTTAATTATCATATTATCATATCTAGCCACCCTTTTATCTTATTTCTTTCACTCAAATAATTTTTTTATTTATTACTGAAAGTAACGATTAATATTCATTAATATCGAAAAGTAATGATTAATATTCATTAAAAATAGTAAACGTATATAAAATACTCTCCTTTCAATGTGATTTATTCAATATTTAAAGTCAGAATTCAAATTCGATATCACTTGTTTATTAAACAAAAATTTACTTTACATATATATATTTCACTGAAAATAAACATAAAAATGAGACTTAATAATCATTGTTGTCTTTCTATTTTTTGAAATACCAAAACTTTGGTCCATATGTATAGGGGAAAAAATAGTACTAAAAATACTATTAAGCACCATCGAATCAAACAAAAATTATCAATGGAATGATTTTTAAATATAAAAAAGTCAATAAATTTATCATTATTATAGTTTGTGATTTGATAACAATAGGATAAAAGTTTTACACTTTCATTGCAACAGTATATAATATGACATATTTACTTTGTACCTTTGTGCCCACTTATTCTTTAATAATAGTAGAATAGGAAAGGGAAATTCAACATTTACTTCTTTTTTCCCTTTTAGCTGTTCATCATTTTTTCAACTTTGAAAGATTTTTGTCTTTTTTCAAAAAAAAATTCTCATTGTATTAATACATTGAGAAAAGAACACAGAGATAAAACAATGTTAATTTTATGATGTGAAAAACCACGACCATTTGAGCCTCTATATATAGTGTCTTGTATGCTCAAGCATGACAAGCCAGGATAGTAGCTTTCAGATAACTGATAGTTGTGTGCAATTATTTGAATTCAAGAATGTCTCAACCCAACTCGTTGGTGGCTGAGATTGAGGTGGAAACCTCTGATGATCACTTTTACGACTCCTTGAAGGGTAAGAAACAACATTGTGTTCATGATGTTGCACCTCATCATATCCATAAGGTGGAAGTTCATGAAGGTGAGTGGGATAAATCTGGCAATATCAAGGTGCTTACATTTGCTGTGGTAAGTAATTAAACTTAATAAACACAATTCACAACTATATATCTTCTATTCTATATTATTGTTATTATTAATTTATCATTGTTTTTATAGTTGTTGAATATTATGTAGGGGACACTGTTGAGACCTTAAGGAGAGAGTTGACTTTGATGATGAAAACAAGAAGATAACCTACACCATATTGGAGGGTGTCATGTTGAAGTACTACAAGAGCTGAAAGGTTATCCTTCATATTTTACCAAAAGGTGATGAGCACAGCCTTGTGAAGTGGTCTTTCTTGTATGAGAAGGTGGATCACACTGCTCCTAAGCCAACCAAATACAAAGATTTGGTGGTTAAACTCACCAAGAACGTGGAGGCTCATCTTGTTGAGGCTCGTTAAAATGATCCCTAAGTGGTTCATGCTAAATAAAGTTGTGATGTGTGTGGTGTGTTGCATGTGGCCCCTTGGTTAATTATCAACCATAATGTTTGCTTTAAATTACCGTGTGTAATATGTTGTTGGTTAACCTGTTCAAAATATTGGTTATCAACCATAAGTTGTGTAATGTGTTGTTGGTTTGTTCAAAATATTGGCCGGGGAACACAGGGAGGGCTACATGCCGTAATTTGCATGTCTGTGATTTGTAATCTTCGACCAGCTACTGATTAATTGATGTTAAGGGGGGTTTATCCTTGTTTGTCTCAAACATTTTGCCAAATACTTTTGATAACTAGAAGGTTTGTGGATAGCCGATTTTTCTTCTTTGGGAAGCACACAGACATGCATTGGCTAAAAACCAGAAGAAATTAAATGTCAAAATGCTTCCACAAAAGTTGTTCAATTTAAATCAAGCACTTGAATATGTTTTAATCCCTGAAAAATTTGCAGTTTTTGCATTTGATATTTAATAATTTTTTTCTTAACTTTTGATTCCTGAAAAAATTATTTTATATTTGATTCTTGTCATTACATTAGCTATATTAACTTGAGAGATTACCATTTGATAGAAAACATATTGACGGTTGTGAAAAAAATATATATAAAAAAAAAATCAATGACCAAAAGAAAGATCTAAAAATGTTTTAGGAACAACTTAACATAACCAACATAATGAAATAGACGAAATACAAATTAAGCAAAAAATTCAGAACCAAAGGCAAAATTAGAAGGAAAAAAATAGGGACCAAATGCAGAATCTATAAAATTTTCAAACACCAAAAATATATTGAAGTCAAATTTAAATTACAATTTTAGTACAATTGTGGAGGTACTGTTTTGTAATTTTAAATAAATTTCAACTCCCTTTCCATGCGTGGAAAAGTTATACAATAATCACTCTGAACGTTGCAATTGAAATGACAATTTTAATAAAATGGTCTCAAATTTTTTGGTCCAACATGTAATGGTACAACTCCAAATGTGGATGTACTATAATATAAATGACCTTGGTTGGAAATGAACTGGTAGCACGACTGCAAATAATTGAACCGATTGAGCCATGTTTATCCTTTCCTTAATTTGTGACCGTGAATTGTTTCTCTCAAAAGCTGAATTAAATGATGCTGTTTGGTAGTTTTCCGGTCAAACATCATCGTCTAAATAAGTAAATAAATAATTGTACATTACGTTGCAATTTGTTTTTTTAAAAAAATCAGAAATCAACGTTTTATCATTTTTTAAAACTAGTTAAATGTCAAGCTGATCTGATATCTGAGTTATCATAAACCCTTTAATCCTGTCTTCGATTACCATGTAATAAAAAGGAAAAAAAAAAAAAACTGGTTAAATCTATACATGTTAAACCGGTTCTCGTTCATAGACAAGAGTTACTAGACCACAAATCTTGTATTTATCATTTCTGTGTTGTGCTGTGTGTCCTCATTATCCTTTATTTGTGTGCGATTTTCTCCCATATATATGTGTGTGTGTGTGTGTGGGTGGGTGGGTGGGTGTGTGTATATTTGGCCAAAGTAGATTAGTGACACTTTCTTCCTCTTATGATGGCAATGTTGTCCCCTTACTAAGTAATAGATCATACTAAAATCTTTCAGAGGACAACATAGAGTAGTTACCTGCAATACTGGTCCAATTGCGGAGTTTGAACTGATATATGGTATTCAGAAGCTTATAACAGGAATCAGTAATTATGATTGAAATGTTGCTTTGCTTACCTAACACTGTTATACTTTTTTTTTTTTTTTTATGGAAACAGTTATACTTTTTATACTATGTACTCAATTGTAGTTGTATACTTTCTTTTCCTTTTCTTAAAGTTTATGTTACAATAATTCACTTAAACTACTATAATATTGAAATTATACAGAAGTTTGAGCTTTGATGAAGACTTCAATCTGCAGACTCCCAGCATTTATATTAAGTGTTGCAAATTAGGCTTAGGAGACATTTTCAGCAAACCTATCAACTTGAGTAATGTCAAGGAATGTATGAACTCCACTTGCTTTGAGGAACCTGCAATGATTGAATAGGCAAATTAAATCAGCTACCAAAATTAAAGCCTTCAAAAATGATTTTGAAGACATTATGTGGCAAAATGACATACTCATCTCTAAAAGCTCTTGCCATAGACAAGCAACCTCCCGGAACAGATGATTGCAGGTTCACAGCAATGTTTGGGTTGTGAATACTCTGCCTCATGTGAACCCAACCATGTTGTCCATGCTCATCATTTGATACTTTTGCCCTGAATTTGTCACAATAAAATCAGTTTTGATGAGCAAAACATGAAGAAATGTAAACTCAGATTTATTGAAGTGCTGCTTGAATTTTCTTTAACTTTAGTCCACCTGTACATTTGAGCATCAATGGGAGCTGGGGTGTCATTTGTATCTACAAGGCACCCTTCACTCACCCAACAATCACCACATGAGTCTAACTCCCACCCTTTAAGCCTCCCTTCCTGTATAGAAAGAAATTCTTTATGTTTTGAATCTTTGATAACCACAATGTTTTCAAAATATGGAGCAAGGTTTTAAAAAAACAATTCACAAAGCCAATTTCAAGGTTTTTTTGGAATTATTGTGACTGGAATTGCAGCTGCATCTGCTGCATTTGTCCGCAATTTCATGCAACATCAAGGATCACAATGAAACCGTGATCAGGACTGTATTTTAAACCTCTATAGATTTGGATTATAAGATTAGAAGTGCTAGCACATACTCTTCGACATAGTTTTACTAAAATTCTCTATTACTAGTAAAAAAATTTATTAGAAACCACAAAATTACAAGTGAAAGTTCATTAAGAGTGTGTTTGGTTGAGGAGGAGAGGAGAGAAATAGAGAAAAAATTGTGTGGGCCCCATGTGAGTGCCACATTTCTTACACTCTACTTTAATTCAAAAAATTCTCTTCTATTTCTATCTTTTCTATTTTCATTCTCTAAATCAAACACACCCTAAATAAGAAGTGAGATCCATCCAAATTTGTGATTTTCAAAAAATTTTAGTCAATTATAAAAAACAATATTTAAAGCATTTTCTTATAAGATACAAAGTATACCTCAATGTAATTTCTGAATATTTCAATAGCCTCGGTTCCTTTGGCTTTAGCAAGTCGAGGTTCAGAGATGATATTTATCCTAAGTTCCACGGATTCATACGGTTCTTCAAGATTTTCTATAAGACTACCAATCCCTTCATTTGATCCAGCAAGCTTCATCCTCACCATTTCAATTATAATCTTCACCACCATGTAAGCCCCTCCATTAAAAAGGCAAAAACATCATCAATATCAACATGGTAAATCAAAACAATGAAACAAAAACATTCATGAATATTAACTTTAACCAACCATCATCAAGGAAATGATTTTCTTTGAGAGCACCATGACCAGATGTTTCCATCATAAGATGTGTTTCAATCCCATCATTGTTAAGATGCACTCCCTTGTCAATGACATTTCTGTATCCGACACGGTATAGGCAATGGTGACCACCTCTATCAGTTATGAATCTAGTGAGTGCCATGCTAGTACGAGCATCAGTCACTATGGTTGATCCTGGATGTTCCCTCAGAACAATTGCAGACATGAGAGCAATCAGCTTGTCACCATTTATTGGATTCCCTTTACTATCAACCACGCCGCTTCGGTCGACATCGGTGTCAAAAACTATTCCAAGATCAGCTGAGTTTTGTAGCACTGCTGTTCTGGTGAGTGCCATGGCAGTTTTGTCCTCAGGGTTGGGAATGTGATTTGGAAACATTCCATCAGGGTTAAGATGTAGGGAGCCAAAGGTATCTGCACCAAGTTTGTCTAACACATCCCATGTGAAGAACCCTCCTGAGCCGTTTCCAGCATTTACTATTATCTGTAGGTTTTGTTTCATTGCAATTGAAGTGTAAAATTTTCAGGACATAATGTCCAATGACAATGAGAATAGAGGATAAAGACTTAAATTAAAGCACAACATAGGTGATGTTTTAATAGGATGACAGCCCTGTATATGTTATAAACTAAGACAATCAACTATGCTCACATTTCCATTTAATTTGCAGTAATTTATTAGACTCATCCCTGGTCAGAAGTTAAGGATTAATCTATTTAAGGGGTTAAGTTTTCCAACAAATATTCTTTCATACATATGGGTCTGAGAATCCAACTCCTAACTATATGTTCAAAGAACATGATTATCTGTCAATCATACTATACTATATTGGTAAATAGTAGTAAATATTGTAGCTACTAAGAGCTCAATGTAAAGGATAAAATGAGGGTGAATTAGAATATACCCCAGAGAGGCATGTGTAACAAACACAATAAATATTTATGTATATTATACTTTATAATTAGTCCAACCTGAAATCCCTGGAGTGGAGTGTCATAATGCAAAGGATGATTGATTCTCTCCTTGATGATTTCTCGTAGGTGCATTGAGTAAGTGCTCATAAAATCAACTTTTGTTGGAAGAACATTAAGTAAAGTAGACACCTTGGCCATCCTATTTGCATATTTACGAGCAGCTTTTTCACATATTTCTTCCACCTCTGTTGAAGTCAGTCCACCTCTCTTTGTAAAAAATTTCAAACCATTTCTGGTGTAAGGCAAGTGAGAAGCTGTCATCTGCAGCACAAAATGCATAATTCATTTGCAGCATTAGTATTAGGCCTAATTATTGTGACACAACCATCACATCTACATTATAAGCCTCCAAATATTGCTATTATAAATTTAGTTACAATTTGAATTTTTTGTTAGTTTATAAATTTCAACATTTTTTTATCCCTAGGAATTAAACATGGTACCAGGAGATTTACAATACTCACACACCTTGTCCAACTAACTGAGCTAGACTCCATTGATTATAAATTTCAACATAAAGTAGCACTAGGTCACTAGTAACCTACCATCATTGAAGCATCATAGGCAAATGGAGGCAACAAAGTGCTCATGAAACAAGCCGGTGTGGTGGCTAGTCCCATATCATACACCATGCAACCGGCGCGAGCCAGACCTGCAAAGACTGCGACGCTCAATTTCGACCCTGTGACTCGAGGGTCGCGCCCAAGAGACACTCTAACATTCTCTACAGGGTATCCTTTTTCCTTCTTTAAACCATTGATAATCCACTCTCCAAAACTCTCTGATATTGCCTCAACAGCAGGAGGAGTAAGGTCAACTGTTCTGCCTTTTTCACCCTCCAATGCCACTCCTCTAACATCTGAACCATTCTGAAGCCTTCTAATCTTGTCCAACTCTTCATCCACCACAACTTCATCATACTTCGCCGTGCCAATGGATTTCACACGTATTGATTTATTGAACGGAAAAGAAAATGAGAAACTAAGTTTGATGTGCAGAGTTTTCTTCCCTGGTGAAGAAGAAAACTTTGTTTTGTGGGAGTTCTTATGCAAAGATGTTGTGAAGTTTGGAGAAGTTGAAGCAGCCATTGCTTGTTTTGTTTGGCGCTCTTGCCTTGTTTGAATAAAAATCAAGCTTTGGGAGATAAGGTAAACATAATAGCATTAAACCATAACCTTACAATCCAATATCTCAGGAACAAAAAAAAAAAATATCTTTTAACAAACTTACAAACTCCCAAGATTTTTGTACATCGTTTTGTCTATATGCCAATTATTTTGTCACTAATTGATTTATTAGTTGCATGTGATATTTTCTGGGTAGAATGAGCACCTGGTATATTCTTGCATATTACTACAAGTGTATGTAAAACGTGTTCAGGAATTTATGGTTATTTGTCATTACGCACTTTGATTATTCAAACACAATTGATGACCAAGTTTGTGGCTTGTGTCAATTGAAATACTAAAACAATTTCTAGCAGTAAGTGGAGCTAAACGCGCCAGAACTGAAGTCTTCTCCTTACAAGTTTTGAAGCAAAGACGCAGGGAATTACTCAAATATTAATGAACAAAATCCTTATCCCTCTATAGAGAGGAAATGCTTGTGTTCTCTGAATCTCTAATACACTAATTAATGACACACACTGTAGAAATTATATGTAGCGATATCCAGTGAAGTCATAGAAAGGACCACAAGAAATTTGGATCCTCTCCTGTTTCTGGAGAACCTTATAATTAATATCTACTTGGTAGTCGACACGTGTTTCATTTTTTTTAAATATACGTTTAGGGTCTTACACACATATTTATCTGTCAAGACAAACCATATAAGAAAAATAGAAAATGCATACTGATACATTTTTTTTCCAGAAAAGGTTATAGTAGTCATATTCAGGTGATGGTGAGTTAAGACTAAGGGAGAGATTCTTTTATGTCATGGATGTAATTCATTCATTCTATTCTCCAAAGTCCAATGTCAAGACTTATGTGTTAAATCATAATAAATGCTTTTAGAATATGTTCTTCTAAAACTTTTATGTAACAAAAGGTAAATATAAATTTGAATTAATATTAGCACAGGTATATTAAATTTTAATATTAAATATTTATATATATATATATATATATATAGAAACGTTTTAGAAAGTTTGTTTTGGTCTTTTTTTAGATTCTTTGTAAATTATTCATTTTATTTTACAAAATGCCCTTAATTATTTTTTCTGTTCAATAAACAATAAATTAATTTCTTGAATTCTTTTTTCATAATAAGGATAGGGAAGATTACTGATCAAAATTTTCTGATTCACATTGTTTTTTATATACAATACAAAAGTCATCATCACTTAAGTAGAGGTACATCAATTAATTCATCAGACGGAAAGAGATTGAGATTGATGTATCCTCTTTTGCATCATATTTTAACATTGTTTTGGGCTATTTTTTTGTTTCATTCTATAATTACTTTCTTAATTTATTTTGTATTGTATTAGCTTGTGTTTTTGTGATTTTAGAAAATATTGCTTATCGAATGAACTAGAGCACGAGGAAGTGGAGCAATCATATCTTGAGATCCAATAATGTGATTAAAGTGATCTTGGTGTCTATAGAAAATTTAAAGATCTATAATTTTCATTTTCATGAAGATACTTTGATCCAATTAAGCATGGATCTTTAACACAATTGAATGTTAAACTCAAGACTACCGATAAAACCGGAAAAATCATGCATAAGTTAATCCGCGCACACCGTGGTTAAGAGAGCAAATTTCACTATATTGTAAATGTTTCCTATTTGAATTAAGGTTTCATTTCTTAAAAAATACATTATACTTGTAGTCTTAACCAAAAAATACTAAAATTTATTTTGCTATTTCTTTTTATGTATTTAAATCGTGTGTTTGCGTTAAAGTTAGACATTTTTGTTTGTATTATAATAAGTCCCCAATCGAAGTACTTGATTGTGTGAAAGACTGGTCTCGTTAATGCCTTATCAATATAAATCATATTGACCATATTCGTTTTCATTACATTACCTTTACCTTTAATTTCGGTAATCATTTTAGGCTCTTCTTCTGCTTCTAGTTTGTATCATCGCTATTTCCAGCACCGTTCTATTAAGTCAAATTACATGCATAACTAAAGCAACATGATCTGCTACCATCTTCTCAGTATGGCTCGTGATGCACACATCTCAGCATTGCTTATTCTTTTAATAAAAAAAAAAAAAAAAAAGACCACTCTCCAAGCAACTCAATTGGTCACATGATAACCGATTCAGACTTGAAATAAAGTTCAAAGTTTAACTGATTACACTTTCTCAGTATATTTTATAAGTAAGACTATGAGCATAAATTTCTTCAGAAGTAATTTTAGGAAAAGAAAAAAAATAAAATAGACTTCTCCATAAGATAAAATTAGCTTATTCATAAACTACTTTATAAAAGAAATTAGCTTATTCATAAACTACTTTATAAAAGCTCTCTCAGATATCTTTTTCTAAAATATGATTTCTAATTTATGCATAAGATAATTTTAATTTATGAAAAAATTCATTTCATTTTTTATTTTCTTTTTTCTTTTCCATAAGTACTTTTAAATAAACTTATCCAATCAGGTATATCTTCAAGGATACCAGAGTATAACTAGCTATCATGTGATTGTTATTACTTACTTTGTTATAATTAGTAGGTAATTCTTATTCTGTTATAACTGTTACATTCGGCAGTTGTTGTTAGTTTGGATGCATCATTCTCTTGTAGACTGCACTTGTATCTATCGCCAATTTCAATTCAATCAATTCTAGAGCTTGCTACGGATCCGCTCCTTTACATTTACCTCTATGATATGTTTCCATATCAGAAATCTAGTTCTAGCACTAGATTTCTGATAAAGGTGTTTACTACAACCTGCACATAATAGGGCCGATTTGATTGAAGCTACAAGCTCCTTTACATAATTATTTTTAACTGTTGATGCCTTAATTTTAGATCAAGCTGATGGCAAGATGAAATAAAAAATTATTAGTGGACACCACAAATCTAAATGACACCTAGTAAGAAACAGAGAAAAAAAAATGTACGTATGATGGATGATATAATGTGATAAGAAGGGAGTGATAGAAATATTAGGTGTTAATGAAATGTTTAAGTGGAAAAGTGTCCACTAATCTTTACTCATTAAATGCCTATGTTTGTGAGGTATGTCCAGCAGCAATTCTTGAGAAATACTAAATACTTGGTTACTAGCACTGATCATGTCATCGTAATATAAACTAAAGATTAGATTAGATATTTCTGCAACTAACTAAGTTCTAGTTTTCACTCCAAAAATGACATGGTAACATCAACTTTTGATATGTTACGTATATCAGCTCAAGTAGTACAGCATAAAGTTAAGGCATGCACACACACCTAAAACTCAATTTCTGATAAGCCCTTTGAATCTGGTAGATTGACCCACTCAATTTCCACAGTTATTTCCCCAGACTTAACATTTCTCAATCTTAAACTCATCTCTTGGATGAGTTTTCCATTCTTCCATATGCAGCTGCTCTCTTCAGCAAGGCAGTTAGTCCTATCTGGTTGAACCCTCTTGACTACATGGCCATCAGGAAGATCGCTCAAGTCCATCTTCACACACTGAAGATAAGGCTTTAAGTCTATCTCTGCATCGCCCATGTTGTCGTCTACAGAGAAAGTGTCTTTGTCTGAAACTGTCTGAAGAGAACAACACAATTATTCCAAGCAATCATCAATTTAAAATTAGGCTATTCTGGTGATCATATATAGTCTAGCAGGTAGCAACATTACTGATGCATGATATAGACTATTTCATTCAGTACTCACCAGATGTACGGGAATGTTAACATCGCTTACATAAAGTGTCAATTCTTCATTCCACTCAGGATTAATGCTATCTTTCACAACACCAGTTTTCAGTTTCTGCATCAATATGAGATCAAGTCTTCAGACCAAGCAATTGAGATTTGAGAGCAACAAATAGTATTGGCAAAAAGTGAATTTAATCATTGATTACCAATGAAAAACAAGGTTTTAGATTCAACTTGACATCGTTAACATTTAATCTCTACTTGAATCACTGCATAAATTTAAAAAATGCAATAGTGATTTACTTAAAAATAAGATACAAATAGATCATACAAAAATGGTATCCACTCCACTCCTTGAAATACATTAAAATTCACATGCATACAATTTTTTTTTTTATTGACAAAAATATTAGTTGTTAATTTGTTGGTTTTTGTCAAAAGAATTCGCACACAGATCATAAGACCTGGATGTGAAGAACTTAGGACCTTTGAAGCTCTTTTTCACTGCCTCTAGTCTCAATACAAATCCAATAATTAATCAAGGTGCAGAATAGGAAAATAAAATTCATACCCATTAAATAAAGAGTATAATCTCAAGCTTCTAACCTGTTCGGCCATGGTGACAAAGACATATGGGTCACTGGTACGAGTATCACAAGCTTTGAGATTAGTGCCTCTTTTGATACGAAGTTTGATGAGACCCAGAATGTTCTCCATGCCTTGTGATTGCGGAGTGGAAAAGAAATCACGCGAAGAAGAGAGTGGAAGAATAGAAGAGAAACAAATAATGTCATTCGCGAAAAAAAATACAAAATACAAGCTGTGACGTGTTTGAACTAAAATCTAAGTTGGACAGTTGGCAACGTTTCTTTAGATGCAAAAACACCTAGTACCACAGAATTTTGGTCCCCTACTTAAGGAATTTTACTGATTCAAAACCATAAAGGACAAAAAAAATAAAATAAAAACATAAGGTGAAAAATATAATTACAGGGTCAATAATATCGTTGTTGGCAAGTACTAGAATTTGAGAGTTTCTTGTATCACCGCTATTCTCTAGGAGAAATTAACGAACCTGACATGGACTGGCCCACAATGAGTCAGACCAATGCGTTCAACACATAATTGTTATTCATACCTCTCTCTTTTAATAATATACCCCCTTTATTAGTTTTTATTCCAAAAAAAAACCATTTTGTAATTTACATCTCCTATAAGGGTGTTCATAAATCATCCTAAGCTTTCATCTATATATATTTTTAGACTTAGTGTCTGGTTGGATATAAGGCTAGAAGTACTTTTGAGAGCTTCTTTAGTGAAAAAAGCAGTATATTTTCAGTAGAAAAATTCTCAAAAACACTTCTGACTTGTATCCAAACATGCATGTAACTAATGCTTAATGTACCGTAAGGGACCCACCAAGTACTCGATTAGGGCCAATCGACCACCCACTAGGCATACACTTCCGTAATAGACGATACTTGGTAGTTACCAATGATCATTATAAAGATGTCATACGAGAAATGTAAGTTCTATTCAATACAGAAGATATTCATCTAAACACCTATCGACTTAAGCATCAAAGTTCATTTACAGACAT
Organism: Glycine tomentella; assembly: GCA_007407185.1. Taxonomy (NCBI): domain Eukaryota; kingdom Viridiplantae; phylum Streptophyta; class Magnoliopsida; order Fabales; family Fabaceae; genus Glycine; species Glycine tomentella. The sequence goes on along the minus strand of PYAF01004542.1, from coordinate 536,220 downwards.
TTGCATCTCGCCAACAATAGAAGGATGATGTAGAGGACATATATCATATCATCCATCAAAAGCCACCACTAACAAGATCGGTCGAGGTAGAATTCGGTAAGAACACCTAATTTATGATGATCAAGGCCCTTGTTTATTGTACATTCTCAAGGTCTATTTTCATAATGTACTCACCAAGAGTACCGACTTAAACTACTCCTACAATGGGTTTTAAAGATTACACCAATTTTCAAACCTGATAAAAAAAATTACGTACCCTATTGTCCGAACGTTGTATATACAAAAAGGCTATTTTCGGATTCGAATCCATGATCAACAAATCACTAAGACACAATTTTATCGCTGTGTCAGGACGAATATATGCATGTCATGTATTCAAACATATGATAATCATATAAAATTTAAGATACTTGAAAAGAAGAATCTCTTTGTGCGAACATATGCATGTGCTGTTGAACTTCCTTTTTACCGCGCGACATGCACACTACTCTTCACCGATGCTTCCTTTAAACAAAAGCAAGTTTTTCTCAAAAATCTCTTTATGAAATTTCTCTCCCAGATTCATATCCCATTGGATACATAAAAGGGAAAAAAAGATGGCATTGACTATCTAACAAAAGACTTCTAAAGTGGTCCCAATGATCTCTCTCTCTCTCTCTATCTATATATATATATATATATATATATATATATATATATATATATATATTCATTTATAGTTTTTTAAATAATAAAAATTACGCAATAGAGAATATATTACACTATAAAGTACTCATATTTTTGCTACATACTATATGTAATTTATTTATATTGAATATAGTTTAAATTTAAATATCTATAACTTGTCAATGAAGTATCTAACACCAAACTATTTCGATTCAAAGAGCCTTTTGAAACGTAAACTTTTCTTCTTTTTTGTTTTAATCTCTTTTTCAGTGAGATCACGTGCAAGGCTGGGGGAGATGCCATTTGGTAATTAGAGTTAAAGTGAAAAACTATACTGCAACTTAAATATCTTTTTTCCAGATCAAAGATTAAAAAGTGAACCCCATATTGAAGTACATGTGGTTGATTATACAAGTTGGGAGAAACGTGTACCACACATTAACACACCCTCCTTTTTTTTTTCCACAGCTAGCTAGATGATATTTCTTTGTTATCTATCTACATATATATGGTGTCCAGTGCATTGGCAAGACAAAAACAGCTTGATTCGATTAGATTTGCAACTTACAAAAAGTGATGTATTGATTTTAATCTATCTGTTTTGTCACAATGATTTTAAAAGAAATTACATTTATAGCTAGTCACAATTTGAAGTTTAAATCTCCATCAAAGTCCTTCCTCCTACGTGAACAAAAATATTACTAGCAAAGTAGCGTTTGAAATTATAAAATAAAAGTACGAAATATTTTAGACGATACTAAGTAACCGTGACATTTTTTTTTAATTGCCAAAAATTTATGAAACAGAAGCAAGATCATGGTCACAAGTAGTGCCACCAATCAAGCCAAGCCAAATTACAAAATCCAAGTTTAACCTTAAAAAGAAAGGAACATATATGCAGTACACATGCACATTATATCCCCATCCCATATAACTACAAGTAGGAACGAGTGACATTAGCATCGTCATTAGATAAAATATACTCTACGGGAAAAAAAGCATATTGTGTGAATTATTGGATATACTTTATCAAATGTTTTTGTTAATCGTACCTCAATAAATATTATTTTTCAATAAAAACTTTCAATTCTTTTTCATATGCTCATGAATCATGAAGCACGTAAATATTATAAAAGCAAATACTATATATATATACTCATTGTTTATGTAACGTGGATTTTTTTCTCTTAAAAAAACTAAGATTTAATTGCATTTTTATCTTCAACTTTTTAATTTTTGGTGAATTTATCCTAACTTTTTAAGTTGACACATTTTACTTTTAACTTTTAAGAAATTTGAGAATTTTATCTCAATCATATTTCTATTAATAAACAAAAATTAGAGGTAAAATTTGCAAAAAAAAATAAAATTTTGGATGTAAAATTTGCTAAAAAAAATTAAAAGTTTGGGATAAAAATTACAACTATGTTAGGAATAAAACGATAGAGGATAAAATCCATAAGTTTTTTAAAGTTAAAAAATAAAATGTGTCAAATTAATTTGTTGAGGTAAAATTTATCAAAAATTAAAAAAAGTTGAGAATAAAAAGTTCAATTAACAAAAAAAAATTGTAAGAAAAAATAAAAAATAAGTGATTTTATTAATAGAATAAAAGTTACAGCATAGCAGCACAAGTTGTGCATGCTCTCAAAGCAGATTGTTTACATATAGATTTAACTTATAAACTAAATAAATCAAGTCGTGCTTAAGTTGAGCTTTTTCATTATATTATAAGCTTATTTTTGAATTCCAATTTGATTTTTTTGTCCCAAGCGAGGGTGAGCACCTTGGTGGAATTCGAGGTTGATGGCATTGAATGTAGCTTCAGCCATGGCTATGACAGTTTGGTGCAAGGGGCTGTATATGGGATTTTCTGTTCGATCATGAAACATGTTCACAATCACAGTTTCTGGGTTTGACCTTGCAATTCGTTCTATTCCATTGAGGGTGGCTTTGTTGCGTGATTTGGAGACAAAGAACTTGCAGCATAATAAGATCGATTGGTCTATGGTTTTCTTTTGCTCCTACATAAGTTTCCAGACAGTACTGAAAAATTTACACATTCAAGCAGTTGTATTGAAACAAAATTTTACATGTTCTTTGTCAGATTTTGAACTTAGTAATTAACCAATCAACTGTTTGCATGTTCTTTGTCAGATTTTCGTACCAAATCTTTTAGCACTATTCTAAAAAGAAATTACAAGAAATGAAATACTATTTTTTTAAAATAAAAATTTATTTTGATCATAGTAATTAATATAAATAAGGCTTTTATTTTTAATAAATATTCGATTTTTTTTCTAATAATTTTTTTACGTTTAGTTCTAATTAAATAACATTTTTATTTTTTATCCTTGATATTTTAATTTAGTTCTTCATAAATTAGCAAATTTTATATTTATTCCTAATAAATTAGTAAATTTTGATTTAGTCCCGACTAATAAAAAATGTAAAAAATTTATCAATGAGAAAACACAAAATTGTTAATTTATCAGGACTTATAAATAAGTGTCAAAGATAAAAATAAAATTCTTTTATTATGGATTCAATGTAAAACAAAAGAGTAAACACAGAAATCAGATATTTACTAGAGATCCAAAACATAGTTAAGCCTAAAAATAATAATTTTATTTTAAATTATTAGTTCATTTTAAATATCATTTCAAAAACAAAAAATAACTTTATTTAATAATACTGTCATTTATTCTTTATGATATATCCTTTTGCGAGCAGGCTAGACGTACGGGCTGGGCCATTTAATTTTGTGGGCATTAATATAGTCCTAACATGTTTTTTTTCAGTAAAAAAAAAAACTTGATTTTTTGCCGTAAAAAAAAAAAAAGAATATAGTTCCAAACATGCTTGATGGGAGTTTTATGGTCATGTTACGTATGTGTTTACTCTCCGCTTTCATCTTCATCGTTTTTTGGCCCTAGGTTGCCTGATTTGCACAAATGGTTTACAGTAGATTTTTTTTAATCAAATGATTTAAAAAATTATATATCATTACAAGTACCCCTCATGCCCTCACCCATGAGAGGCTATTGTGTGGGTATGGTGGACTAATGTTCATACTAAAATAAAAATTAAACATTTTTACCCGTGCTTGATAAAGAAAAATCTTACTCAATTTAAATATTTTTTTATGAATACTTATTAAGCATGTAGGTTTAATTATCTATATTTTTAATAGTTTCATAACTGAGATCTTTGATATATAAAATTGGATTTTTTTCCTAAACATTTTTGGGTTCATGCTTTTATACTTTGTTTGATTGTGAGCAGAGAAATAAAATAGATAAAAAAATAGAAGAAAGATAATTAATTAGAGACATAGAGTAAAAACAAAATAGATTTTTTTAACAAATTAAGTGATTTTGCAAAACTATCAAAGTACCAAAGAAGGTGGTGTCGAAAACTATTTACAAGAGATGAATGATTTTTATTTTTAACATAAGTTATAATTATAATTGATGTCAAAAGTCAAAATCATTCGTAATCGATGAAAATCACTCACCTCTTGTAAATAATTTTTATAACATCTCTGATTGTCGATCTTTCAGCAGCTCTCACATTATAACACTTCATGTGGTGACATTTCGCTCAACATTTTTGTTGGTCAGAACCCTCCAAAGTTATCTCTTTCCAAGACCTCGAAAATGAGTATTGGCATGCTTCCAAAATCAATAACTGACCCTATAAGTCAACACAAGACTTTTTAACGTGTTTTGTCCTTACTTGTATGTTTTCCGGAAAATTTTCCAGAAAATCGTTCCATCTTATAACTACTTCAAGCCAAACATGCTTAACTATGAAGTTCTTAAGTGATAGACGACCAAAAAGTAGATGCATCTTGTTGATATAAGTAATACCAATTAATTCTTTGAAGTCATCCCCAACTGCACAGTCTCATACCTGTATAACTTATGGATCTCTCTCATTCTGGTGTGATTCGATCGGGGTGTTATAATTTTTGAAATCACCTAATTTGATATATAATTTTATGAAACCACCTAGTTTGGTAAAAACAAGCCAATAGATAAGATGTTGAGTTGTTTGGTTAAAAATTAGATGGAAAATTAGAAATAAAGTGATAAAGTTGTAACATACTAATATACCCTTACAATATGTATTTCTTTATATGTAAGTTTTTTTTATAAATATAAATATGCACTCTCACATTTATGGAAGACTGAAATTTTGGATGTGGGGCCATCTTCACCAAATTAGATCCTTTGCAAATCTACTCCACTAAATCATTTACAAAAACTCCATCGTGGTTGTTTCTTCCTTAACAAAACAAAGCATCAATCTTTAATCTAAATTTTGATTGGTGAAAATTCTTGAATAATTAAAAGCAAAATTATGAAAATTCTGAATTTATCTATAAAATGTAAATCATTTTGGTTGATTTCACATTTATCGAAGACTTTGACTAATCAAAATTTATATTAAGAATTAAAAGCAAAATTCTGAAAAAGATTAATAGTTTTTCAATACATTTTATTTTATTCAAAATAATTATGCCATGACAATGTGATATTATAGGTAAATTAAGGTTTATCTGTTTAAATAAAAATAATTTTATTTAGAATTTATTGCTTTCAACATTGGAGAAAAATTCATAGATATTATTTAAGTTTTCTTTTTCTAAGAAACTTTAATAATTATTTTAAAAAACTTAAAATATTAATTTTCATTAAAAACATTTTTAAAAGAAAATAAAAAAATAAATGGTACTTATATTTAAGTGGTTTATATTTATTTTTTTTCTTAATTTCTTCATATTTACGTACCTTTTCTATTGTTGTTTTTTGAAGATAAATATGTACTATTATATATATGAAAGGAGGAGGATCAAGTTATTCCAAAAATTTAAAGTTATTTTTTCTCTTAAAATTATTTTTGAAATAACTTGATTTCTCATAGTATGAAAGATAGGCTACAATCAAGCAATGCCCAAACAGTACTTACAACTAACAGCACACCACGTTAATTAGTATACTCTCCCGCACCCAAAGGAAACCCATCTGCTACATTGGTTAACATATATATATATATATATATATATATATATATATATATATATATTGTGATCTTGTTATATATATATATATATATATATTGTGATCTTGTTACATGTATAGTTTCAGATTAATCATAAAATAAGAATTTTCTTTTCATTCTAAATACGTACAAAGAAATAGTGCAATAGGAATGAGTTCTACACGAGTACTCAAATGATTAAATATTCATTTAGCCATTTAGGTAACTCAAATTCGTTCTCGTTAGATTTTTTTTTTTTTTTGTACGGCAATTCGTTCTCGTTAGATAAAACTCAGAATTGTGTGCATGCACCATAATATTCTACATCTGTTGTACACAGCGAAAAAAAAATATTTGTCTTTAAAGTACTGTGAGTTTCACTATATCTATCTTTTGGTTAATTCACCAATAAAAAAAATATCTATCTTTTGGTTTGCTTTATTAATTCTTTCATTTTCATGAAATCGACATCCGTTTGAACTTTGAAAAATCAACCATATCCACAACCGCAATATTGGAGACAATTGTAGCTTTTTGTTAGGGTGATTTACGTCGTCCTACTCGAACAATAATATTATTAATCTCGTTGAAGAGAAAATCAATACTACTTGGCACGGTTCCATTGACTTGGTATATATATATATATATATATATATATATATATATATATATATATATATATATATATTAATTTATTTTAGCCAAAGCCTACCAATTCAAAGAAACATGACTCATTCAAAGAAAACCTGAAGCAGGAAGCTCCCTGGCTCTGACCCGAAATTAAGCATGCACTTAATTAAGATACAGACAACTGTAGATGAACCCAGAAAAGTTATGACACTGCAAGCAGCTAACCACACAAGAAATTCATAGTAATGACACGTACGTATCGCACTACTTTTGTGTTGATTCAAATCTAACTTAACAAGACATGTCAACCAGAAAATATCCCTTCCAACTCAGACACAGGTAGACACTTCTAATCCTAATTCCATGCTTTTCAGCTAGCTGATCAGGTTTTTGTGTGAAGATATATATTCTTTAAAATGTAAATTATGGTATGCATGACTCAATTCTACAAAATCTATTTATATAATAAAAGTTGTTTAATATTTATATATATATTATTTTGACTTCATCGTTGATCGGCTTGAAATCTCCAATATGTATATTATTTAAAAACAATTTCAATTCAGTCTATGTACATGAAAGATACACTACAAAAAGAAATTGTTGTTTACCAACAAACAAAATATTGTCTTCAATATCATAGCTTTTGTCTAATGAAAATTAAACTGTTAGAATAGATATTAAAGGTTTACACTAACGACATAACACATTATATCATTTTCTTTTTGTTTGAACCAGTATCCCGAGGTATGGACTGAAGTCATGTTAATGAATTGATAATATATATCTAATATTAGTAATATTTAGTAGTGATAATATATTATATTGTTTGACAGTATATTATATTGTTAATATAAACTCACAATGTTTATACTGACAAATTAATTTTCATTAAATAAGTTAATGTCAAATAGTAATATAAAAAATAGGGAAGTTAAGCTCACCTTATTTGACACTCCATAATATAACAGAATAGAAGAAGGTATATATGTGTAATCAAATATCAAATTCAGTAAATATGAAATTATTTTAGTAGCCTTCATTGATTAATAAAATGAACATGTAGGTAAAATAATTAAATAAAAATAATGAGAAAAAATAGAAAATTTTCTATTTTTGCTGAAAAGAAAAATGGAAATTAAAGTCCCCCTCTTAATTAATTCCTGCAAAATGAGGGTAAAGAATGATATGAGACCAGAAATAATCCTTTTTCTTTTCAGCTTTAAGTAAATTAAACAGGATTATTATTTTTCTAACCTAAAATGGCATGCCCGACAAAGTCTAGAGATACAAGTTTGTTTGCCTGACTTGACTGTTATGGGTGTATTGAAAACTTACTAATAACTCGTTTTAAATGGGTCGCTGATATTATTAATTATTACGCTCCAAATATTCTTTCAGCAGTACGTTCTAGACCTTTCACTCTATATATTTTGAAAAAGAAAAAAAATATATGTCAAACTAAAATATTGATGTGGCCGGGTTGAAGTGCGAAACCATTCTTAGTTAATTAGTTCTTTAAGTTTCTTTCCAAAAATGGTCTACTTTTATTTGTGTTATTCTTTTTTTTAGATTACATGTCGAATCATTATAAACGATAAAAAAAAAGATTCTCTAAATATTTAATTCAGTTATACTTATTAAAACACAAATTCAAAATTATTATTTAAGCTAAAATAAGTTTGTGTCAATTAATTCACTCATTTGACGGTAGATTAAAATTTTAAATGATAAGGATGGTTTGAGAATTTTTCATAAGAAACAATTCAAAAGAATAAAGGGAAAATTTATCATTGGTTTGTATTTTATAAATTAAATTAGCAGTATATATACCAAGAACATTTAACTTTAGAGGTGGAATATTTTGATAATATATACGATGTCATAAATTATAACTTCAGCGTGTCATCATTATGCAATATCAATGAGGTTAGATTTAGTAAAAGAGGTTAGTTTATCACAATATGATAAATTAAAATTTTAAATTCTTATTATAAGAAATACTCTCATTTAATGTTGAATTGCATTTTAAATAAATTATATATGAAGCAAGATATATGTGAGAAATTAAAAAATAAATAAATAAACAGTATATAAATTTCTTTTCAGTCTGACGCATAATTCTGTCCAGTTAAAAAGATCATTATTTATTAATAGATAAAAAAATTATCAAGTGTTAGATAGCTTATGCTAATTATATAATACTAATATATATATATATATATATATATACACACTAGTAATTTAATTCTTGTTCGAGAAAAACTACGCAAATTAATGAAAGTTAATCCAATGTTAAACAATTAATTATTTTTTTGTGACATGTAAATATTTCTGTATGATCGGATTTGCTTTTTTTCTTTTGAAAAAAATCAATAGTTAAGCTCAAAGGCAGCGGAAATCCTACGACGATCAAGTCTTAAATGAAAGTTTAATTCTTTTATTTTTATTGCCAGACACAATGTCTAAGTCTAATCAAGATTCTATTGTGTTCAACCTTTCCACTTTCCAGTTTGTGTACAACATAAAGTTTATTAACAAAATTAAAGCAGAAGATATAAGATAAGAACACGCACATCTCATCACCATTACTTAATATATTTCTATTCCTTATCCATTCATCAAACACAGCTTTTGGTGCCTGTCAATGGCCATATTACATAAGCATTATCTTTGAATAGTTAGAAACCAATATTGCAAATGTAGCACATTTTGCTTGTCTTTTTCTCAAAAGTCCTCTAATAACTTTATTCTACTGGAGCTTATATTAATGGCTCATTTTCTTTAATTTGCCACCCTTTTTCTTTCTGAAAAAAGTAGCTATCATTATGATGTCAATTTACAAATACACCAACCTTGTGTGTTTCTTCCTTCTCTAAGAGATAAATTAGAAAAATATAGTCCTTTAAAAAAAAGTTAAAAATTTATTTTATACCATATATAGTCCCAAAAAATAAGCATTTAATTTGTTTTGAAGGAAAAACTCAAGCTGATTAAGCAGAGACTCAGGCTGAAGTAAGGTACATGTGAGGCATCTTGAGGAAAGAAACAATCTCGCCAAAGAAAAAGGCTTATGCAATGAGATTTGAAATGTGAGGGGTGATGTTAAGTTCTTAGGAAGTGATCGATCTCAAGAAAGGATTGCTTAGCACAATTTTTCCGTATATATATAAGTATGAGATACAACTTTATTTGACAAAAGGTCTAGACAACTTTGGTTGAAAAAGAGGGATGCAAATTTTAAGTTCTTTCATCGATATATTCAGAATAGGAGGCAGGCGAATCAAATATTAAGCTTGGATATTCAAGGTGCTAGGGTGCAGGGGTGGAGCAACTAAAAAAATAGGGTAGTATATCATTTTATGGAACACTTATATATAGAAAGACAATGAACACGATTTTTTTTTAGGGTTTGGTTTTTAAAATGATTGCTTCCGAAGATAGTAAAGCTTAATTATTCTTTTTATGGATGTGGAGATTACGGAGGTGGTTTGGAATAGTGAACGTGAGAAAAAGTCTTGATTATGATTTTTTTAGTATATATGTTGTGAATAGTTATTTTAGTACAACTTACAAATTATCATGTGTATAGTTCAATTAGTTGAATAGTATATATGAATTGTCATAAATTTTTTAATACCTGAGTTCAAATTTTTACAAGATAAAAAATAAGTTACAAAAAGATTGTTCTTCCAAAATAAAATTGGCCAATTTCACAAACTTGAATTTTTTTTTTTTTTTAGTTTAGATTACATATATCTTTCACTAAAGATAATCATGTTCAAATTAAATAGAAATATTATGACCAACAAAATTTATCCTCCAAGTATTTAACACAACTTAATACACAGAATTTCGATCTAAGATCTCTAATAAAATAGGAACAATTTCACATTAATTAATTCATGTTCTTGATAATTTACAAACTTAGATATATGAATACATGATTGACTAAAATGTTTATCGAAAAATTTTCATGACTTATATAGACAATTGGTTTGTTTACTTATTTATTTTATTTGTTGTAATTGTATTTTTTTACCTTTTTTTATTTTACATTTATTTATTATTATTATTATTTTATTTTAGGTAACTCAACTCATTTAACCTACAGCTCACCAAAAAGTGAGTCAAGTGATTTGAGTTGAATTCACTGTTTTTTAGAATCTCATGACTCTAAAATGACATTATATATATATATATATATATATATATATATATATATATAAAAAAGAAGTATGAAAAATAAAGGACTACTTGGTCTTTAAAAATAAACAAAACAAACCACTCACCGGTAAACAATTATTAGTAAATATATTATTCGTGCATGTTTAGTTTAATGTTTAAATTAATTTTTAGTCAAAATTGATTCTAAATTAAAGTAATTTTAGATGATTTTTATATTGGATAAATATTTTATATTAAGTATTATTTAATAACATGTTTTTATAACAATAACGTTCAAACACATAAATCACATTTTTAAAATTAATTTTGTTAATGCTGATCCAAACATATATTTCTCTTCAATAATCCTTCCTTCCATAATACATCTAACCAAATAAAATTATCGTTCGGATTCTTCTAAAGCTAGCTCCCATATTCTGTAACATTTTTTTTATGTATTATTACTTGTTGAAGAAGATTTTCCTCTTTGAGGGTTTTAACTTTTTTTCATTTGCCACCTAACTCAAGTACTCAACTATTATCCCCCAATTTTGCAATCCTGTTGAGTCTGGTTGATTGATGAATCATTAAAGTAAAAACGACAACAAACGATGCACGAATATTCTGATACCCTAGACTTGGAATCTAATCGTATCCACTATTGTTGGGCACAATGTCGGGGATGATTGAATTCTGTTGAATATTATTATTATTTCTAAGATATATTGTTTTCTTACTCCTTAGCAAATGTGGTTATATGCACGTTGCATTAATTTAATTGAAAAGGAATTTATTCTTGAAATTTGAAAACTACGTCAGGAGGGGAAGAATTGGAGGAAAGCAAAAAAAAAAAAAAAAAAAAAGGTGAAAATTAAATAACTAGTGTTGATTTCTGATTGCGTGACTTATCTGTTTAGGCCTTTGCTCAAAATGACAAGGCATTTGACCAAAAGAAATAAGCATGTGTTTTGACATTAGTGCACATTTCAACACTTTCAAACGGAACTCGAGAATGGTAAAGAGAATTTAACACAAGTTTCGTTAAAAAGTAACTAATTATTACATTTTCGTTTATATATGTTTTGTTCAACAATAGCTTGAAGAATAAGGTGATTTTTTTTTTGTTGTCTCTTCATACATTTTTTGTTATGATATGCACGAATTCTAATACCCAGGGAATGTTTATTTTACAGAATCTTACTGATTGTCAAGAATGTAAAAATAAAAATATATATTCTCATATTTATTAGAAGATAATAAAAAAATATTCATAGACATAATTTATTTTCACAAATTCATATTACACATGTTCTTACATCATCTTATTTTCATGTAAATATGTGAGAATCTTATATATTTTCAAGTAAATGTTTAAAATAATTTATCATTTACCTCTTATTTTATCTCATTTCTTTAATATTTTTATTTTTAAATTAAAATAAATTTAAAGACATTTCTAAGGGTAGGAATTGAATTTAACAAACAACTTTGATGAGAATAATATTTAAGTAATAGCATTCCCATGAATATTATTTCCGAGAATATAATCAATTGTTTCCATCAACTTAATACAACTTAGATTAATAACAACAACAACAACAAAAGCCTTATTGCTTTATTTCAATAGATGAAAAAAATTTGGAGAAACATATTTAGTAATTAGTAGCATCACTTGCTTTTGTATTAATTGTGTGCTCAATTGTTAAATGGTGGTGTCCTCCGGATCCTTACAACAACAACAAAAAATACTTCACTGCCGAACTTCTTAATTTTCAAAATCATTATTTGATATTTTATGCTTTTTTTTACTGGCTTTTATGGTTTTGTTATCATGGTTCATTGTTTTGGAATAAAATAAATAAATTACTTCATTCTCTCAACATATATTTATAAAATTTATTTTTACTTTTGCTGTAGGAAAAATAAAACAAAATTATTCTTATATAAACATTATAGTTACCATGATTTGAGTTTTGGAAGTACAAATTAATTATACTCATAAGTCTTTATTGTATCCTAAAAGAAATTCACCACCAACCTAAGTAATTACACTCAAATTATGATATTGATATAAGTGAACTAATTTTTTAAAAAAATGTTTATCTTGAAAATATTATACATGTTTTCCTTCTTATCTCTTCTTTTTCTACTCTCCCAATATCCATTAATACCAACAAGATAAAGCTCCAAAATGAGATAAAATAGATAGTCTATAAAAATAATATATGAAAAAGGGTGTTTACTTGTTAAGGTTCAAAACAAGAAGAGCACCGACATCCACATCTATTCTGCAAAGCATTTTTTTAAAAGAGGACAATTATATTATATCATGAAGGATCAAAGAGTTAATTAATACTGTGATCAAAGAATTGTGGCCAAGCAAAGTATTTTTTATGATGCTTAAAAACTATTTCAATCTTCTTGTGAAAAAGAAATTCAATAAATTCAATTATTTATAAATTAATAAATAACATGTCATAGTAAGTCTCGTTTCATCCAAAAAACTAAATGGGTGTCCGAATTCAAGCACATGATCCATGACGCTAGCTAGCTTTTCCTAAAAATAATAGAAATCCTAAAAGTTGTTTCTAATAAACTTAATGATGGATACGTTTATTATTATTATTATAATATATATATATATATATATAATTGAAAAAATAAGTTAGATTAATCTTTTTTAAGAATTGATATATAACACTTTTTAAAAATAATATGATCGTAATATTTATATGATGGACTAAAATTTTCACATCGTAAAAAAATAATATAGTCAAAATTTGAAAAAACTAAATATAAGAGTTTTCTGCAAGATGATAATATATAGTAGTACGTTTTACACGTATATATGAGTTAGTGCTGCGAAGAAAAGCCCCCATTACACGTCACGGCTGAAAACTTTCTTAAGAAAAAGATCGCCAAGTCAAAAAGGGTCAGTTCCCAGGGCCCTACCAGTCTACTCCACAAAAGCACTATGTCTGCACACGGCTCTTCAGTGTATTTAGGTCGTCGAATAAAAATATACTAGGTACATAATTGAAGATATATTTGACTCCAATCAAAGAATAATCTATATGTAATTTTAGTTGTTTGTTCTTGAAAAAAAATAACTGATAGTGTTTGAATATAACTTTGATATGTGAAGGGATATTATATATGTGTACGTAATATTATTGATAGTTTTGCTCTCATTAATGATTGATTAAAGTAAATGTTTACCTGTTTTTTGTTATCATATATATAGCTGGATACAGTAGTATTTATGATTCTGTAATATTATTGATAGTTTTTCTCTCATTGATGGTTGATTAAAGTAAATGTTTACCTGTTTTTTTGTTATCATATAACAGCATAGTATTTAATTACGATTTTGTGAACGACCGATTTTTTTGTAGAAAACTTAGCTGGACTATGTTAAGTGAGATGTCCTTTTTTATGTATTTTTTTTTTATATTCATAAAAAAAAAATTCAAACTCAAAATTTAGAGTGGTGAACCGATGATGTACATAGTTTATCAGAAAAATTTGTTTCTAGGACAATAAGTCTACCTGTCTACCAGGTAGGTACCGTACTTAAGTCTCTGAATGCCATATCAAACGAGAAAAAAATCATAAGTATTTTGTTTGAAACTGTGCGTCTAAATACAGAATGGATGAGAGTTTATATTGAGTTACTGAATTAATTAGACATAAATAAAAGATATTCGATTTTCTCTGAATCAAATATGATATGCATAGTAAATTACATTTATTACAATAAATTCAGAATATTATATTTATATATTTTTTTTTCTTATGAAATCTTAATTCAATTCTTTTCGGGTTAACATAATGTTAGGTTGTTTCACTCTATCATGGCGAGATGATGCTAAACACAATTTATTTTGTGAAAATGTATATTTTTAATGATTTGATTATAATTAGTTGACATGCACATAGACACCTATTTAATATTTATAATAATTGATTCAAGACAAGCATTCTTTAAATTTAAGGTGATGTATTTCAGGAAGATGCACGGAAGCAAGATTAGTGATACAGAATCACAATAATGGTCAACTAAGTTTCACCTAACCTCAAATTTTTTGATTTTGTGGCGATGACTGGCTAGCTAGCTAGCCTCTAGTATTTTACCAAGTTGTGGAATTCCTCTTTGCTTTTGAAGGGTATTTAGAGAATGCGCATCTTGGGAAGTTGGCGTGAGTTGGAAAGAGACAACCTTTCCAAAACAATATAAATATAAGGACAAACGTTGCCAATTAAAAAGCCCTTACCACTAAGGAACCTTACATAAATCCTCTCATTTTTTTTCCTTGTGTTCTGCCTCCAAAAATTTTCAAACAACGAAGTAGAGGAATTCCCTTGCTGAAGATAGCTCTATAAGACATATTATCTATATCATACCTGAGTAATTTTGAAACTCTTCAATCTCATTGTGCCACCCTCAGTCACAAGTCACAATGGCAACATTTATCCGAAGAATAGCAACCAGCTATATTCTCATGACATTGTTTTTCTCTTCAGGTGTCTTGCTTGTTTTGTTTTGTTTCTTTTTTTTTGTTGTTGTTGCATTTTTGTTTTACTTTTTCTGGTCTAGACCACAGATACGTTCCATTCCACCTGGAGGCAATCCTGTTTGAGCCAACATTTTTGTTTTACTAAATTGATACCATTGATATGGAAAAAAAGTAGAATAATAAGTTTGGTTCCCTTGAAATATTTTAAGTACTAACGAATTTTCACTGATTTTGCAAACCACAGATATTGGATTTTTTGGACGTGTTGCATCATTTGGAATCAACTATGGCCAAGTAGCTAACAATTTGCCCCATCCAGACAAAGTCCTTGAACTCTTCAGCAATTTAAAGGTCACAAAAACAAGAATTTATGACACCAACCCTCAGATTTTGACAGCTTTTGCTAACTCAAACGTTGAGGTCATTGTGACGGTTGAAAACAACATGTTAAGCCAGTTAAATGATCCACAACAAGCCCTTCAATGGGTGAGTGGCCATATCAAACCATACATCCCAGACACAAAGATCACGGGAATTCAAGTAGGGAATGAGTTATACACAAATGGTGACAAAACTCTAATTCAGTATCTTGTTCCAGCAGTGGTGAACATCCACAATGCTCTAGTTCAGCTAGGCCTAGACTCCAACATCCACGTTTCGACGCCGAGTTCCTTAGAAGTGCTTCAGGAATCATACCCTCCTTCAGCTGGTAGTTTCAGGAGTGAGATCTCAGGGATCATGTCCCAGTTTTTGAACTTCTTGGCCACCACTAAGGCACCCTTTTGGATCAATGCATACCCTTACTTTGCATACAAGGATGACCCTAATAGGATTCCATTGGACTATGTTTTATTCAATCCTAATGAAGGAATGGTTGACCCTTACACCAACCTACACTATGATAACATGCTCTATGCTCAGGTGGATGCAGTCTCATTTGCCATTGCTAAATTGGGTTTTAGTGGGATTGAGGTTAGGGTATCTGAGACTGGTTGGCCATCCCACGGAGACCCTAATGAGATTGGTGCATCAGTGCAGAATGCTCAAACTTATAACAGGAATTTGCTGAGAAGGCAAATGGCTAATGAAGGGACACCTCTGAGTCCTAGAATGAGGTTGGAAGCATACTTTTTTGCATTGTTCAATGAGGACATGAAGAGTGGAGCAACCTCGGAAAGGAACTATGGTCTCTTTCAACCTGATGAAACTATGGCTTACAATGTAGGGTTGGCTGCTTTTGCAGACTCATCCACTTCATCCACTTCAATTTCTCTTACCTCCTCTGCCACTAAAACAAAGGTAAAAATAAAAACCAGTCTTTTATTTCCCACCCCAACTCTACAAAAGTTATTTAGCTTATAGCAAAACTTATATGCCAGAACCAATATGATGTGGTAGATAACCTTGTCCTTTAAGCATGTGATCATGGGTTTGATCCCATGCTCGAGCGTATGGAAAAACATCTGCTGGGAGATGTTAACCTCTTAAATGAATCTCAGTATCTCGCGAGATTAGTCATTGACTTTTGATCGAGAGATACCTTGATTCACACAAATGATAAACTTGTATGACAGGAAAAAAAATTAATTTAAACAATTGGGAGAAGAAGTGTATCAATTTAAAAGGGGTTTGTATTTGTATGTAATGTAATTTCTAGATAGTCAAATTCATAATTATATATTTTAGCAAAATACTTTCAAGTTTCAAGTATGCCAATCTTGGTATTTTTAAGTAGGTAGTTAGTAGTTGGTGCACTCTCAGCAGTGGCAATCTAATTATCTTCTTTTATCTTTCTTTTTTTTTCTTCTTATTTTTAAATCAAATTTTACTTTGAAGCAGGCAGCATCAAATGGATTTCAAAGCTTGTTCTTCTTCTGGATGTTTGTGTGTTTGCTGACTTCAGCCCTTTGTGGCTTTGTTTGAGAAGAATATTATTATATTCTTGTGGAGTGAATCATGTGTAAATATATATCAAAATAACGAAAAGTTGGGATAATAAATCCTTCAAGTTGCAAAATGGAGTATCTCTAGTATGATCTATATTAAAGGTACCTATTTTGCAGAAATCAGGACCAATACACACTTTCTAAATGATGGGGGCAACAAAGAAAATCAGCAATACGGCGAAGAGGCAAGGCAATTCAATTCAATTCATTTGGAAGATCAACTTTCACAGAGTGGCTGAACTTTCATTCACTTACCCCACCATTAGTCACATTCCAGCATCAACCATGTGGCAATGACGTTAGATTGAGCTTATTTTAGGAAGATAAGATCCAAAAAGCCACCTCATTCTTTTATTAGCTGAATTGTCAAATAGGAAATATGTTTGTATATTGCTGATTTTAGTAGAATTGATTTCATTTATCAGAAGAAGAGAAAAATATATGTTTCTGATTGAGGAAAAGGTTTTAAGGCTAGGCTTGTCTTCCTTATGCCTCACCTTATTGGATGCAAAGAAAAGCCCCTTATTATGGGACGTGGAATCCACAACTGTTCTCTTTGTATATAAATAAATATAAAAGTAAATTCTGGTATTAGTATTACCATTCTTTGATCTGTCATTTGCCCCTTTTATCAACTTGTGTATTTTTTTTTTACAATAACTTTAAAACTGTGGAGGGAAACTTCACAGTCCTGAAGGATGGAGCCATATGAATGTACTCCCTATTGAAGGGGATTTTTTTGCAGGATTCAAGCTAGAGACTTCCTTGTAGAGTATTCCTGAACACATTGTGGACCTAACACGCTTCCACTGGGTCAAACCACTTTGGGTATCAACTTGTGTATTTTATCATAGTACAAAGTTCAAAAAAATATGATATTAATGAAAATCTAATTAAAGTGCTCAAAATTAAGGCTTTGTTTGCCTCTTTTGTTATCCTCAAGCGGACAATAGGACGGTTCTGCTTTATTCCCTGGCCAAATAACCGTCAGCATAGGGTCATTGCAGACCCCTTTTGCAAAGGTACCTTTGTCAAAAAAAAAAAAAAAAAAAAAAAAAATCTATTTTATTTCTATTTTGAAGGGGACAATCAAATTTCCGCCTTATCAGAAGATGATGGGGATTGGTCTAGCTCTTTGACATCAATGAAGGTGGTTGTGGTTGTGCACATGTGCTCCTCAAATTCTTAAAGCTGACCCACCCTGAAAATAAAAAGAAGAAAAAAAAAAAAAACAATTCTTTTTCTTTAGGGGGCATAATATAGTACAAGGGCAATTTGCAAACAAATCCCACTTAGTGTTTTTGCATCGTCATCATCTTGAGGAACTGAACATTCTGATTTAAAATTGCTTCCTGCATACAGCTGTGTTAATATGACAACGTTTTGGCCTTTTTAAACTTTGATTACAAGTTTAACGTGACACATTCCCAAGTAGGAGTGGTCCCGTCCCATAATAATCTCAGCAAATGCTTGACTAAGATAAAATTGGAAAAATTGTTGTCCTTGTATCCTATGATGTCATTGCATATTCTTTTATGTCATTTACTTTGTTCAATTATAATGTTGTGTCCTAAGTAAAATTGTCAATTTCTTATTGTTTGTGTTGTCTCTCTTGAATTGTAGTAAGAGCATTAAGTCAGAATCTATCTCTCTGCACGAACTTCTACATGGCCCTGCTGAATTTTAGGGGGCAATGGCGAAAACAAATGCCATGATAATTAAAAGGTTGCGTATAGAATTACCTTTAAAAGTTAAAACTAGTATGATTCAACTGCTGCATAAGTTGTCAGGCATTTTTCTTTCTTTTTCTTATCTTGGAATGCAAACATGTTTTCAATATTTCAATACGTTTCTCTTAGGTGGCTCACTAGGGGGTCTCCACGTGTCAAATTTGCCTTAACCATTATCATCTGAAACCTTAGACAAACACCAAAAGCCTCGAATGTAGTTTGGAACAAGACAACCCCAAGTAGCGGCTTATTGTTCCCACATCATATGTAGAGCTCTATAGCTACTCCACTTCTTTTATTCCTTCATCATAATCATACTTTTAATATGCTATACTATTGTTCACATTCCCTAGAACCATAATAATACATCAAAATACTACCATAAGAAAATCACGTAGCGGCTGATTGTCTCATCTTTTTGGTTGGTGATGAAGCAGTAGCCACCGAAGAAAATACATGAAAATGAAAATCTCGCAATCACTCACAATATGCTCAATAATGCTTAAAACAATAGTGACAAATAGCTGAGGAGCACTACAACCATCGATATTAGGAGAGCACAATCTCAATTGTTTCTCCTATACTAAAAAAAAATGTTCACCGACTCTGGCTAATCACTGTGCAATTCTACCTGTCGAAATGGCAATTAAAATAGTCAAAAGAAACACTAGTCTCATAACTTATCGAATAACTTTTGAAACAAATTACAATCCCATAATGACCTCCTGAAGATTTAAAGAGAAATGAAGCTTGAAGAGAATGCCAAAACTTTAGCACTGACCTCCAAGATCTTCATAATGAAAATCTGAATTGCAGCAAAAAAATTGAGGAAACAATTACCTTACAGATTACTTACACGTAGAATCGCTTGATGCATATATATTCATATTTTGGAGATAAGCAAAGAGCAGATGGGAGTACATATTTTGACTTCAGTAGCCTCACCCATGAACATAAAAAGAAAAACCAGAAAATGAGGTACCGATTTAATATGGGAAACCTCTTTTGGGGGACGTGCTTTACTTCGAATGTGTACATAGATTGCTCTGGACTTGATTATATATGCTTGAATTTAATTCCCTTAATGTGAAAACCACATTTTTTGTTCATTTTAAATTTAATAAAATCTCATTTGTATTTATATACAAAAAGATCAATTTCATTTGATAAAATATTCCTATTATATCTTCCCTCAAGTTGTACATCCAAATGTATTTTGCATCAACACTATCTAAACATATACCATGCAAAAAATCACTTCCCTCCAATTATTTCCAAACATAAACCAATTCACTCAAATTAATTTTTTACTAAAATCAAATTTATCCAAATTAAGTATGAAAACTCTAATCCAAAGTGACACTTAACAAACACGTATTTCTGAATAAGTCGTGATAGGAAATGAGAAGATAACGAAAAAAACCAATGAGGAAACAGTACAAATCTTATGTGAAACTTAGTTTTTACTCCAACTAAGTATGATTATTAGTGTCCTGATTAGATAAAAAACAATTACTCGTATTTTTTCTTATGAATATTCAAACAGAATAAGTATGTTGTCTCGATTGGACAGCGGTGGAACAATATGAAAATGCCAGCTCTTATGACCTCTCTCAACCATTGGTTCCAGACTAATGAACAACAGCACAACAATACAGAGAGAGACAATGGCACAAGTCACCATTTGCTTTGCGATGATGCATTAGTTTTAAAACATAACCTAATTCAAAACAACATACTTATTCAGTAAGCATCAATCGCACTGCCAACACCAAAAATTATTCTTCATTTTTCAGAAACGATACAAATGTAGCATTAATTCTCATAAGCCAACAGTTTTAATACCCTCCAGTCTTCTTATTCCACCAGTCCAGAAACGTGGCCTCAGCAGCCAATGTGTCTACCCTGTAAAGTTGAAGTGTGTGATTTGCGATTTCATGCCCAAAAGTCCACCCAAATATACCTCCAGCTAAAAATGACAGTCCAGCGCCTGTTCAATATGGTAGGGAAAAGTAAAAGATTAACAATGTATATGAATCAGTTTTTCATACTACTTTTATGACAACACTATATACAAAATATTATAAAACCAATTTAGAGTCTAAAACATATTCAAGAGTCAAAAAGAGCAAGAATGATGCCTCTTTTTGCTTACTATATGATAATCAACTTAAGAGCTATCAAAAAGCACAGTGCTGTAGAAAAAGATTTCAGTAGTATGAGAAGTGGTAGATTACCATGTAAACTCTTTGAGTATTTCCAGGCATAGCCTGCAGTAAATAATGCTCCCAAAGCACTTCCTGTGAGGCCAAATTGCACTGCTTCTCTAGCACTTTTCAGCTGAAATGGGAAAAAGGAAATTACCCACGCAGCACTTCAGATCTTAGTTATTTTGATGGAAAACTTCAATATAAACTTAATATTCCAGCAGGTGAAATACAGAAAATGATAACAGCCACAAACAGTGATATAGGGTGTAGTTGGCAACATAGATTTTCTGTCATTTGCCACTTATTAAGAGGATGAGCTATAACGTGAACAATAGCATATGAAACAGAAAAATATAATTTGTCCATTATATTTTTGTTTCATACAATATCTATTTTTCCTCTTTTGGGGGAAGTCACGGGATGTTTCAAGGTAATCACCTTTGAATCATTTGGATTATAAACATCACAACCACCAAATTGTAGATAAAATGATGTCATGTCTAGTGAGTGATGACATGATGACAACAATGCATATTGGCAAAATGATGAATGATGAAAAGTGATGACCACCATAATAATGTTGAAAGGGCATTCACTTGATGGACAAACTGTATTATGTTGAAAGGAGAAAACTTTTGAAAAAGACATAGTTAATACCCAGCTCAAGATTGAAAAGACTAGAATGGAGCATCTTAACTTCAAGGGAAATAAGACTTCCTTAACTTTGCTCCATACAATAGAAACTATTAAATCTGTGTATGCCTAAAAGTGCCACTGCCACGGATTGTGAATGATTTCACTTAACAAGTCATCAAAGATTATTTGTCTAAGCTGGTGACTTTAAGCGATTAGATAGTTGTGCAAAAAGCTACTGAAAATTGCAAAGTGAATTATGCAGCGGCGGCAGAGCCAACCTGACATAGCATGGCTGAGAATGCAAAATAGACAGGTATTGATACAATAGCACCTTGTCTTAGTTTGTTTCAAGGAGATCATCTCACCAGTGGTGTTGGAAACATGCTCAGTTCTTTTATCTCTTCAGACTATAAGAATCACAACCACTCATATAGAGACAAATGTTATGTCTAGTGAGTAATGACATTATGAAAATAATGCATATTAGCAAAACCAATGAATGATGGAAAGAGTTCAAAGAGATGGGCACCATAGTTCAAAGAAAAAGAGTCCCAAGGATGATTGACAGAAGAACTCTATTATGTTGAAAGGACAAAACTTTTGAAAACACATGGTTAATGCCTGACTCAAGATTGAGTATATTACAAATGGAGTACCCTAATATCTTCAAGGAAATGAAAAAAAATTATTTTTTTCAGTTTCCAAAGAAAGTGATTATTTCCTCGAAGTAAGCCGAACCAAACAGGCAAATACACACTAACTTAGCTTCATACAGTATAACAGTAGTAACTATTAAATCTGTCAATGCCTAACAGTCAGTGCTACTATCATTGATTGTGAGCTGGGTTTTGAATTACTCCACAACAGCAATTGCAGCCACATTATTACTGTATGGGAAGCATCTGCAACCACATCACAACCACAATTTTAATATCTACAGATGCAATTTAAAACCATGACTGTGAGGGATTCCACGAAATCAGTTATCTAAGGTTATTTGTCTAAATCAGTGACTTTAAATGCTTAAAATCCACATAAAAGTACTAAAGATTACAGAGTGATTAATGCAAGACCAACAGAAGAGGTATGCAGACATGCAGTGAGGCCAACCTAGCATAACAAGCCAGGAATGCAAAATATAAAGATATATGGTTCCACATTTGAGTTACTGGCACAATAGCACCTTGTTTTAGGTGAGTCCAATGGTCTATTCCATCTGGATCAGGTGGAACACTGCACAAGAAACAACGCTTTCCATTTCTTCATGTGACTGCAATCTTAGTGTAAACAAACTAAAAAATGCACCAATATTTGGAATGAACCAGGAATAATGAATGGAAAACAATGCAGAAATTTCCAACTAATTCTGCAAAGTGCAAACATGTATCTTAAACTACTTAATGCTTTTGTGCCTTAATAAGTCTCACTAATTTTTTTGTCAAAGTCTTATGCCATGTTTATACTAGATAAATAGATTAAAAGCTTTTACATTTTTACATTTAACAAGTTTTCTTTATCAATGAAACGCCTAGTACTGCAAAATCTACACCACCTTCTCATGGACTTTCATATACAAGTAAAGGACAACTTGTGTCTTCTACTTCTGACTTGGTGAGCAAAGAAGGAGTCTATTGGCGGATGTAATCTCACAAACAGTTTGTAAAATAACAGTCCTCGTAGTCCAAATAAATTTCCGTAGAGGAAATACCAACTACCTCCTCGGTACCATTTTACTGAAACAAACGATACCCAACCTAACATCAAGAAATATAACATAACGAACCAGATTTAAACATGCAGAGCACCGGATAGTAAAATTCCAAAATAAAACTGACGAAGCACACTTGAAAGAAAACACACACACACAAACAACAATAATAATAACAATAGCAAAGAATACCCAAATGAACACCCCAGACTAAAATACAAATAAATATCATAGAAAGCTTAGGCTATGCACTATGTAGCAACTCAGGATACAATGTAATCATTCAAAAGAACAAGGCAAAGAACATCAATAAATAAGCTTAAACAACATCACCAAAGGCATAAATGTAGATAAAATGAGAGAATTATTACGACGGGTCCATGAACAGTATCAGAAGCAATGAACTCCTCGACATCAGAGCTTGACCAGGAAGGGATGGGTTTATCACGGTTGATGAACCTCGAATAGTTGCCCAAAAAGGAAAACCTCTCTGACCAAAACGCTTTGTAGCCTTCCCAGTAAGACTGTGTGTTGTCTGTCATTACTCCCTTTCCCTCTCAATTGAATCCCTATGCAGTAACCAGCCAAATTCAATCACCCACAAAGATCAATCACTGAATCAAGTAAAATTTCAGTGCATGTTTGAATTAAAGCTGGGAAAGCCTAAAAACTGAAGCAACAATTTCTTCCTTCTTCATTTGGTGCATTAGAATTCATTACTATGCATAGAAATCCGTAAAAGTACTCTCCAAACTTTAATCATTAATCACTCGATCTTAAACGATGGATTTCTTCATAAAAACTCATTCGCGTGAAAGTAAAAATCCTGATCGAAATCGAATAAATATATCCATTTTCATATTTGTCAAAATAAAAAAAATGGAATCTGAATCATTCAGCTAATATATAGAAAAATATCTTCCTTCAAATTAAAGAAACAAATGGTAATGATTTTGATGAAATCGTTCAGATTGATGGATCAGAGGTTCAATTAAGCAAACACAGAATACTAGTACCAATTTGAAGAAGAAGAAGAAGAAGCGTGTGCTAGGCGCAGTCGTTTTCTGAAGGCAGTGATGTATTCATTTAGGTTTTACGAATTGAAAACTCTCGACACTCAGACAACAATGCCCATTTAATTTATGCTTTCAGATCCATCATTTGGGTCATGGATTTTCTTTTTGGCATATATACTATGAATTAACCCGCTATTTTGTATATTTACTATTACTGTTTAATTTTTTTTTTAAAAAAAAAAAGACACTTAATTATAAATTTAATTTCACTATAATATTTCAAGTAGTAATTTAGCCACCGCCAAGTACATGTCTACATTTTCTTTGAAAAATTAATCTGAAGTTTGAGTTATATATGTTACTAAGATTTTATTTGGATATCTAGTTGTAATGAAGCGGAGCAAAATAATATAAAGTGAAACAGAATATATTAATATGAAATATAATAAAAATATCATTTTCTTACTTAGATATTTTAGATAATAGCAATAAATGTTTTTTTCAAACTATCGTTATATTTAATATTTATTTTTTTTTCTTGTAATCATTTGTCATTATAATTTCTTATTTAATTAGAAATATTTTAGCCTAAAAATAAAAATAAAAATTATGTATTTCAATCATATAAAAGGATTAAATATTACTTTAAAT
>PYAF01004542.1:408445-496267 GCA_007407185.1 Glycine tomentella | reverse complement strand
ATTAAATTTAAATATAAATATTTAAAAGTCTTTTAACTTAAAAAAACCTGTGATTATAAAAAAAAAATTAATGTATTTTCCTAGTATAATTACATGTGTGATAGGTAGATATAAATATAGATTAGCTCAACATAAATATAGATATAAATATATATTAGTTTTAAAAAAAATATAATTTATATACTTCCCAATAAAAATGAAGAACGTATTGATAAAAAAAATATAAACATCATTCATTTCCAATAAAAAAAAAATTACAATAACACTTTTATCCTTAAAAAGATAGGAAAAGATAAAATTACTATTTTAGCCTTAAAGTTATGAATGAGAAAATACTTTCATTTTAGGATGAAAACTATATAAAAATACAATTTAGCCTTAAATTGAATGGAAGAAAATGACATAATTATTTTATTCCTTTTATAATTTTGGAATCCATATCCTTTTATCCAATAGCGCATTGTATTTGATTCTGAAATAACACCCTATATCTACAAGACTAGAACACTAACTCACTCTCTCGAGGAAAGGTGAAGTGCACAATCCAGCACCACACATAATGGAACCCTGCTTCATCCTCATCGTCTCTCTCTGTGTCTGCGTTCTCATCAGAGCCATCTTCTCCCTTTTTCACAAAAAAACCATAACCACCCCACCAGGCCCTCCTAACATCCCTATCATCACAAGCCTCCTATGGCTCCGAAAAACCTTCTCCGAACTCGAGCTAATCCTCCGAACCCTCCACACCAAATACGGCCCCATCGTAACTCTCCCAATCGGTTCCCACCGCGCCATCTTCATCGCCGACAGAACCCTTGCCCACCAAGCCCTAATCCAAAACGGTTCCCTCTTCTCCGACCGCCCCAAGGCCCTCGCCGTCGGCAAAATCTTAACTTGCAACCAGCACAACATCAACTCCGCCTCCTACGGCGCCACGTGGCGCACCCTCCGCCGCAACCTCGTCTCCGAGATGCTCCACCCCTCACGCGCCAAGTCCTTCTCCGAAATCCGCAAGTGGGTCCTACACACCCTCCTCACGCGACTCAAATCAGATTCACAATCCAACGACTCAATAAAAGTCATTGACCACTTCCAATACGCCATGTTCTGCTTGCTCGTGTTCATGTGCTTCGGTGAAAGACTCGACGAAGGGAAAGTCAGAGACATCGAGCGCGTGCTGCGCCAACTGCTTCTGCGCATGAACAGGTTCAACATCCTCAATTTCTGGAACCCAGTCATGCGGGTTTTGCTCCGCAGTCGTTGGGAGGAGTTGCTGAGGTTGCGTAAGGAGAAAGATGACGTGTTTGTCCCCCTTATAAGAGCCAGGAAGCAAAAGCGAGCCAAGGACGACGTCGTAGTCTCGTACGTTGACACGTTGTTGGATTTGGAACTGCCTGAGGAGAAACGCAAGCTCAGCGAAATGGAAATGGTGACGCTCTGTAGCGAGTTTATGAACGGGGGTACGGATACTACTTCGACGGCGTTGCAGTGGATAATGGCGAATTTGGTGAAGTACCCTCACGTGCAAGAAAAGGTGGTCGATGAGATTAGAAGGGTGTTGGGTGAGAGAGTGAGAGAGGAGAATGAAGTGAAAGAAGAAGATTTGCAGAAACTGCCTTATTTGAAAGCTGTGATTTTGGAAGGGTTGAGGCGTCACCCACCTGGCCACTTTGTTTTGCCGCATGCTGTCACCGAGGACGTGGTTTTTAATGATTATTTGGTTCCTAAGAATTGGACAGTGAATTTCATGGTGGCGGAGATGGGGTGGGACCCTAAGGTGTGGGAGGATCCAATGGCGTTTAAGCCAGAGAGGTTTATGAATGATGAAGGGTTTGATATAACTGGGAGTAAAGAGATTAAGATGATGCCGTTTGGTGCTGGGAGAAGGATATGCCCTGGATATAACTTGGCTTTGCTTCATTTGGAGTACTTTGTGGCTAATTTGGTTTGGAATTTTGAGTGGAAGGTTCCTGAGGGAGGGGATGTGGATTTTTCGGAGAAACAGGAATTTACTACTGTCATGAAAAATGCATTGCAGGTTCATCTTTCTCCTAGGGTCTAGACTGATCTGTACTGATTGTACAAATCTCATTATCTAATAAGGAAAATGTCTATCAATATTCAATAAAAATATCCATCGTTCACATATTATTTTGTTAAGTGGCAAGTAGATCCTGGCAGTTGCTTACATCAAAGTTTGCAACATGGAAGTGTTTTTTTTATCTATAAAAATTCAACACGATACCAATGTTTATTACAACACTCACACACGGGAGCATATTGGTTGAAGTCAAAATTTATGACATCTTTTGGGCAAAGTAGACGCAGGACAATTCTTAGAGCATCTCCACCATCGCAATATTATTTTTTTTTTTTTTAATCTCACATATTCATATTAGAATACCTTTAGTTGTAAATTCTAATTTGAAATCTTAGACTAATTTTTTATAAATCATATCACATATATAATGTAAAATTTTTCAAGATCTTTCTTATTTTTTTGAGTGATAAATCTCATTTTAAAATTAAAAAAAATTATTTTTTAAACATTATATAAATCTTCAAGATTCTTATTCAAGAACTCATTTTTCGTACTGAAAGCTGGATTTACCTCCTTTATTAGGATATCTAATAAAAACATATATTTAACTCATTTAACACTTAAATGCTCTATATTACTCAATTTTAGTGGTTCTAATACAAAAACTTCAACCTACTTATTCTCTACAATCTAATATCTCTATTTGAGTTTTAAATTGGGTCCCAAAAAAACTCATATCTTTTAACTTTTTAAAACTATAAAGGTTAACATGTCCCCGCCATTTTTAATTTGAGAACCCGTAACTTGAGAAACTCCAAACACAACCAATACCTCTGCATTTAATGGGTATACTTTTCTGGTCTGATTTTTGGATGTATGCATCAAAGTTCGGATATGCGTATTTGGAGGCACACGAAACATGCTGGGATGGTCCAGGGAAAGTGAGGGATGGTATGGTTTTAGCATTTAGTGATATATGCTTTTGTGGGCTGATTTTTCATTTAGCTTATCAGGAGGGAATGATACCATATTGGGGGTAGAGGATTAATATAATTAACTAGATAGTTACAGGTGATGTTGTTTTATAAGGGTGGGTACCTTGTATCTTGATCCTCTATTTTTAATGAATTTTTTTTCCTCATCAAATAAATAAGATACATATAGATCACTCAAAAGTTAGATAGCTATTTATAATTAATGACACCAATATATTTACTGGCAAGCTCGTGAATATGCACACATTTATATATCTAATGATAATATACAATTGTATACATTTTGGCTCAACATATCTATATCTAAAAAATAATATATATATATATATATATATATATAATCTAATTAAAATCAATGACTAATTAATTTTAAATTTGATGAGAATTGATGTTGCCGAGGCTCGTGTGCGTACCCGTTTTAAGGGAAGCACCGTGCGAGAGGGTTTTTTTCACCGTTAATTTTTTTATTTTTTAAATTGACGGTCACAATTTTTTCTTCTTTTTCTTTTTTTTTTTCCTTTTTTTCCCTTCCTTTTCCGTTTTACCCCTTTCTTCTTTCTTCTCTCTGTCTCCATCAATCTTCATTTTCCTCTTATCCCACCGGCCACCACTGTGTGCCACCGCCACTGGTGACTGGACTAACCATTCAACAAACCCTGCAACCGTACTACAGAGAAAGAAAAAATTACAGAGACCAATAAAAAAGTTGAACTTGTCTGTCTGGTCTGGTTTTTAGAACCCAACTTCAAACAAAAAAGAGTTCCTCCATTTTCTCAAAAAAGCACTACACAAAACAACTTGGATTGATCTTTAAAATTTAATATACCCCAATTCTGTAATACTTCACGCTATCCAAAGGTAAAAAGGAACGTCATCCATTGCAATAGTATCCTTGCTTATGCAAACAAATTGGTTTGGATTTGAACCCATCATGACCAATGTCACCAAAATACAATAATATCTTTGTGCTACTGTTAGGGCTCGCCCTCACAACTTGGACTGAACTTTCATTAATGAAAAATGCAGAAGTCAAATCGAGAAGCAATCACACCTTCCCGAATTCCACAATAAAAAATATGATGGTTTAATCAATTTTAATAAGGCTAAAGCCCAAAAGGTTCGTTATACTGAAAATCTAATATTTATGGTCCAATAAGATAATGGTTCAATGTTTCACATAATTTTGATACTCCATTGTTATATTTGTTAAAACTTTAATTAGTGGAATAACGTTGGAAAATATCCATAATTTAAAATTAGGAAAATTAAACCAAAAGCATGTTGTAACCAATCATATCTTCTGAATTTAATTTTACTCTTTGTGCTTGCTAGCTTTTATTACATTCCTTCTATTTTTTTTCAAAAATGTTTTTGTTGTCTTATGCTGGTGTTTTGTTGTATTTTGCATTTTTCTAATACAATATAACGAGAGCATTCCATAAACAAAAAAAAAAAAAAAAAAAGTGGAAAGATTAACCTGAGAACAACAAGTCGTAAGACATGACTTGATAAAGTCATCACGCCATGCTCTGTTTCTCCCTATAGGCTTTTCGTAAACTCGAATGAAGAGAGTGCTTAGATGTTGTCAAGTTCGTGCCACCTGCTCCGGTGAACACAAACGTTACTGAATCATCGCACACGCACACACAACAAACAAAAGGATAAGTTTACAAAATATTAGCACACAAAAATGCGTGCATAATGATGTACATCAAAACAAACAAAAATGTTAATCACAACATGTAATAAGAAATAAAATAGCAACCAAAAAGTATTTTCAAACAAGATGCCATGTCACATCATAAAATTATCCACAACAATATATACACATGATACGATGCAACATGTTTAACTATAATGCATCTGACAAACTCTATTGCATGAAGATTTTTAATCATTGAGTGATCAATTGTAATGTTCCTTAACATGGAGTAATAAGACCGATCATTAAGTCAAAACACACCTGCTGAAAATCATTTGGTGAATAACCAGATATTATCACTAAGTGACTGTGACATTGTCTAAATATTCGTACGTGTGGTACCATGACACGAACAGTAGGCTTTTTGAACTTGTGCGAGACTAAGTACTTGCTCATTTACAAAATGCATATTCATCAATCATCATGCCCAGAAGAAAATGCACGAAAAACAAAAATTACACACACAAGTGTGTATCAAATTATTTCATATAATTTTGATAATTATTATATTATTTTATAATTTTCAATTTGATAATATTTTATTAAAATTCAATGTTGAATTGAAGATTTCTTTTTATATTTCACATATGTTAAATTTTATATTAATCTAAAATAATTTGTAATCTCATTCATATAGATTTAAATCGCGCAGTATAAACATTTCAAAATATATTAAAATATAAATAATTTGATTACTTTCTTGTTATTATTCAATTTTAACAAAATTTGACACAGACAATCTTCGTAATATATAGATATAATTTAACGGTTAAATTAATAAAAATCACATTTTATATTAAGTTATAAAAATAGATAATTGTGAAAGTTATACTGGTATTATAAAAATCACATCATATATATATAACACTTCAATATCACCACTTAAACCTTCACATTCACATGGAGAACAAACATCAACAATACACTTGAGTCTTGAAACATCAAGCTACAGCTAGAATTTGGTCAATAAGGGTCTTAACATCGTCGCTACATCATGTGTAGCTCTAAGTACAAATAAACCATAAATTGGGACTTGGTAAATCTTCAATCTCTTGTAATTTCTTTATTTTGCATTTTAAACTTACGCAATGAAATTGTCCTGTTTTACTTGAAAGTCTTAAACGAGTTTTAACAAATCTAATTGACTCCAAATTTATATTAGTGTGTTACTATTCTAAAATTAATTCTATTTAAAGTATAACATATTATATTAGAAGTAAATATTTTAATATTATAATTAAATAATAAAATTATAATGATTAAATATTATATATAATAATAATTGTAATAAATTTTATTAAGTAAAGAGAAGAAAATTGTATGAATGTAAACAAAATTATGAATCAACTACCAGATAAAACTTAGGTTTTTTTTATATATGTAAGAAGGAAAAAAAAGTACATATATAGAAATACAATAACTTACGCATATCATGTTCAATCACCAACGGGGTTAAATCTCTTTAGTATATAAAACTTGGTTTATATATAATGCATAGATGGCGCAATCCGGTTACGTGTATTTTTCAAGTACAATCTATAGAATCAGTGGAAAATTAAGAAGCCTAATATTAATTTTGGGATATACTCAACTTGTATATTTGCTTGGAGGTTAGAAACGTAATTCCTTCCATCACGTTGAAATCAAACTGAATAACTTGCAGTGAACGGCAAATAACCAAGATAAGGTGAAAACAACTTACGTGAGGACCAAGTAACTAGAAGGATGACCCGCTCCAATTGTTAATTAACAGATTCATGTATCATGATATTTTGTTGGAGTCGAGTTTCTCCCACATTAATCTCAAATCCACAACAAATGAATGGAAATTTAAATTGTTGGTGTAATACTCTCGTAGTCTCATATATGAATCTGTAGGAATAATATATATATATATATATATATATATATAATATTGAATTTATATTAATAAGTCCACAATACCACCATCACCACCTAAGCCTAAAAGAAAGATAACACGAATTTTATATGTTATGACTTCACCTCGGGCAGACAAATCTTAATTAAGTAACCCATTCCTTCATCCTAATTAAACATTCCTATCATTTAATTTAGGTTTATATGGGTAATAATCATATGAATAAGAGGACCTTAATTATATATAACTGCTCAAGAGTTCCTAGTGTGCCACGTGTCCTTGAAACCGTCACCTTCTTGTCTTGCAGAGAAAGAAATACCTTGTTAAACAAGAAAAAAAATCATTTATTTGTCTTATTTTTCTTGTATATTTCAAATATTCAATCCATATCCATCCCCCTATATAGTTTCATCTGTTTGACTTTTAGATTATAGACAAACACGTACTGAACCTCACTCATGGAATCCTGGTTCATCATCTTCGTCTCTCTGTGTGTCTGCGTGTTCATAAGAACCATATTTTTCTCTCTTCACAAAAAAACCATTACCACCCCTCCTGGCCCCACCCACATCCCAATCATCTCAAACATCCTATGGCTCCGAAAAACCTTAAAACTCGAACCGATCCTCCGAACCCTCCACGCCAAATACGGTCCCATCGTAACTCTCCGCATTGGATCACGCCCCGCCATATTTATCGCCGACAGAACCCTGGCCCACCAAGCCCTAATCCAAAACGGTTCCATTTTCTCCGACCGCCCCAAAGGCCTCGCCACCGGTAAAATCCTCAACAGCAACGAGCACAACATCAGCTCCGCCTCCTATGGCGCCACGTGGCGCGCCCTCCGCCGCAACCTCGCCTCCGAGATGCTCCACCCCTCACGCACCAGGTCCTTCTCCGGAATCCGCAAGTGGGTCCTACACACCCTCCTCACGCGCCTCAAATCAGATTCACAATCCAACGATTCAATAAAAGTCAACCATTTTCAATACCCCATGTTCTGCTTGCTCGTGTTCATGTGCTTCGGTGAAAGGCTCGACGATGGGATAGTCAGAGACATCGAGCGCGTGCAGCGACAAATGCTTCTGCGGCTCAACAGGTTCAACGTGCTGAATTTCTGGCCAAGTGTCACGCGCGTTTTGTGCCGCAAACTTTGGGAGGAGTTGCTGAGGTTTCGCAAGGAGCAAGAGGACGTGTTGGTTCCACTAATAAGAGCCAAGAAGGAAAAGCGAGACAAAGACAGTAAAGGTTCATTAAACGACGATGAGGTTGTTTCCTATGTTGACACGTTGTTGGATTTGCAATTACCTGAAGAGAAACGCAAGCTGAATGAAGGGGAACTTGTTACGCTCTGTAGCGAGTTTTTGAATGCGGGTACGGATACAACTTCCACTGCGTTGCAGTGGATAATGGCGAATTTGGTGAAGTACCCTCACGTGCAAGAAAAGGTGGTGGATGAGATTAGAGAAGCAGTTGGTGAGAGAGAAGAGACGGAAGTGAAAGAAGAAGACTTGCAGAAACTACCTTATCTGAAAGCTGTGATTTTAGAAGGGTTAAGGCGACACCCACCAGGGCACTTTGTTTTGCCTCATGCCGTGACTGAAGACGTGATTTTGAAGGATTATTTGGTGCCTAAGAATGGGATGGTGAATTTCATGGTGGCGGAGATGGGGTGGGACCCTAAGGCGTGGGAGGATCCAATGGCGTTTAAGCCAGAGAGGTTTATGAATGATGAAGGGTTTGATATAACTGGGAGTAAAGAGATTAAAATGATGCCGTTTGGTGCTGGGAGAAGGATATGCCCTGGATATAACTTGGCTTTGCTTCATTTGGAGTACTTTGTGGCTAATTTGGTTTGGAATTTTGAGTGGAAGGTTCCTGAGGGAGGGAATGTGGATTTGTCGGAGAAACAAGAATTCACTGTTGTGATGAAAAATGCATTGCAGGTTCATCTTTCTCCTAGGGTCTAGACTGATCTGAACTGATTGTACACATCTCATTATCTAATTAATAAGGAAAATGCCTATCAATATTCAATAATAGGTTGGAAAATAATTTCATGATGTATAATTGGGAACTGTTAACAGTTTCCTTTTTTTGTTCTATTTCCTGCTATG
This sequence comes from Glycine tomentella, assembly GCA_007407185.1. Classification (NCBI taxonomy): domain Eukaryota; kingdom Viridiplantae; phylum Streptophyta; class Magnoliopsida; order Fabales; family Fabaceae; genus Glycine; species Glycine tomentella. Next base: position 487,533 of record PYAF01004542.1, on the reverse strand, counting down.
CTTGAGTTTGATCCTATGGCAGACCCGATCGTTGTTGATCTAATAGCTCTATGTCTCTTATTTCGTGTGCTTTGGCGGCCGGCTTGATGTTTTGTTTTTGCTTCTGAGTTCGGTTGCTTGGATCGGTGTTTAATGTTGAATGATGGGCCAATTATACTTTGGGATGCTATATATTCTTCGGATACTGGTGTGTCTTGGGGAGAGATTAATTGGTGCAGAATACTAATTGGAATTAATTCGATGATTCATCATCCTATTTTTCTCATTATTATCGTACCATTTTTGCTCAGTTTCAAATTAATTTAATGGCAAGTGTCTAAAAAATAATAATTTAATGGCAGAACATGGGATTTGAATGCTTGGGTTAGACCACGTGTATTTGAGGGCATTAATTTGAATTCTGGTGATTTAGTTCATCTGATCAATTTAGATTAGCTAGATTTCAGTATGTACGGAGTTATCACTTGAAATTGAGCTAATTACATTCCGATTTTCTTTTAGTAGTTCTTTTTCTGGATTTTATTTTGGTTTAGGTTTAAATATATTTTTTGTTTATGTAATTAAAGTTGTTTTTAATTTTTCATTTTTGTAGATTTTTTTATAAGGACAAAAATCAAAATAAATACTATCATTTATAAGGACTAAAAAGATGATACATTTACAAAGACAAAAAAATGTTTAAGTTTATAATTATTAGGAGTGGGTATACAGACCGATCTGGTTTATTTAAGGCTCGGTCCGTGAAGCCTGCATTTTATATGAGCTAGATAAATATGGTTCTCAAAATAAATGTATTTTTTTAAGTCCATATTTCACCCACAAAGCCCGTGAATAATTTATCGGATTTGAATGGATGGCTTACACTCACTACTACAAAAGCATGCTTCTACGACGGGCATTCAACGACGGTCGTAAGAAAACCGTCGTAGTATCGTAAACCGGTGACATTTTTGTAATTATCTGAACAATCGAACGAAAACGAATTCGGTTTCTACAATGACCGTCGTAGTTTACTATAATTCAAAAACGGTTCTATGTAAACCGTCGTTGTCTTCGATTATTCAAAGACGGTCTCGTAAATAACCGTCTTCGAATAATTTTAAAATTAAAAACTTCGCGTGTTTCACTCCCTTCTACATGAAGACCTATTCGCGTGTTGACCCCTTTTCCTCTTCTCTTCGCAAACCTCAGGTTCCCTTCTCTAATCTTGGCCTATGCCCCATCTTGGGTCCCTGAGGCCTTTGGCTTGGCAAGTATTGAAGATTGATCTCGCTTCGATGTCGATGGCGTGGCCGATTTGGTACCAGAGGCGGGAGTCGAGGGCGGCGTCGAGGGAAGCTGGTGGTGGAGGAGATGATGGCATTGTTGTCGAAGAGGATGCTGGGGCTGACACATGCGACACCATGGAGGGCTTTTCGCGCAAACCAGCAGGTTGATGCTTGTGAAGCGGTCCTCCGTCAAAGGTTGACACTCTCTCCCTCTTACTCCATTCCTTTCCTTCTTTGATGATGCTCTTTTTTTCGATCTTAGGGTTTTCACACTGAATAGTTTGATTTTACTGTTAAAATGCACATTTCTTTGCCCTAATTTTTGTTTTAACCCTTAGGTACCATTGAGTTAAAAGGACCCTATCTGATTCTTTATCGAATTTGAATGGATGGCTTACACCTTACCATGGCGTTACTCTACCATTGAGTTAAAGGGGCCCTATTTGATTCAATTCCTAAATAAGAAATTAGCCAATATGACTAATACATCTATTTGTTACCGCATATACTTATTATATAAATTATATAAATGGGATTATAATATATGTACACAATATATAATTTGTATATATAATTTGCATAATGACTTATCAAAGAACAAAAAATTATATTTACCTAGTGAACGGAATATAGTAAAATAATAATAATATTTTTTTAATATTAGAATTGACCAATATTAATGGAATACATTATTTCAAAATTGAGTATGGAAATCATTCTAATCATAACACCAAATTCTGATACATAAGTGTAATCATCAATTCAAATATTTCATCGAATTACTGATAAAATGGATTCCATTTACCTTGGTCTATGAGCCTAAATTATTATTATTTTAATTATTTTCTTAAGAAGAGCAATTTTTTTCTTTTATTTTTAAGGCTAAAATATAAGATTTTTTTTATTAACTAAAAGAATATATTAAAAATGAGAATACAAGTAACCTTAACATAAAGTTCAAACAAATAGTCTTAAATATAATATAAAATATCATGAAGGTTACAACTTATCCAATAAATGCCAAAGTCCAAGCATCACATAAATACAAAAACTAACTATTCTTAAAGTCTTAACAATATTCAAAATAGTTGAAATACAAACCAACTAAAAATCCTTAGAGTCTTAACCATAAAAACATTCAAATACACACAACTAAATCAAACATAAAACATTGGTAAATCAAATACACCGAACAAACATAATCAAGATTCAAGCATTTCAAATCACAACATTTGACTCCATGTTTGATGTAGCTTCACTATCCTTCTCAATCTCCACACTTTCATCTTTTTTTCCTACAACTTATTACAACATCATAAGTATAAAGTAAGTATGTTAGTTAAAAAGATAAATAATAAATAATCCAGTGTAACATCTAAAAAATTAATATAGCATTTACTATCAAATCCTAATCTCCAATTTCTAGTACATATCAAGGCTTGCACATTTTTAAGAAGAAGTGCATTTCAGTATTTATTAAGCACCATAGAACCAATACTAAATGCTAATTCGAAAGCCACAGTTGTAATTTGAATGCTTAAAATGTCACAAGTCATCAAAGCAAGTTCTAGAAACCTAGTTGTATTCTCCTTCCAATATTGCAAAAGATCCAAATTTGGATGATATTGAGAAGAAAGTTTTTGCTCTTCCAAATATGTGTCCAAATGAGATTTATTCACAACTGACAACGTTTCATTCTCATATTGTATAAACTCCTATGTTATTTTTAAAAAAAGTAAGTAAAGGTAAAAAAGAGAGTAAAGTAAGCAAAATAAAAAGACTAAAAGAGTAAAGAAAAACATGATCTTACATTCACAATAAGCCATTCTGATGTTGATGACTTTCCATTAGCAAAAGTACTAACAGATGAAGTCCTTTGTGATGAACTTTGACTTGAAACAACATTGCAAGTTGTTTCTTTTTTCCAATACAACTTAATATACTCATTATATAAAGTATACAATTTGTGTTTCACAATTTTCAAATTTATTTCGATAGCCATTGAATCAAGACCAAGCTTTCAATACATAATCTCAAAAATCCAAAACTTGAAATGAGGATCTAGAATGCACCTAAAGGATAGAGTCATGCTATAATCACTCCAATTTTTATCAATTTTTTTTTTCATTTCAGTTGCCATGATCTCTTATTGTGTCATCTTCATTAATCACATTTTTAACCAACAAGCATTCAATTTCCCACACTTTCATGAAATACAAATTGGATGTAGGATAAGAAGAACCATATATCAACTCAGTAATTTGTTAGAATGGATGGAAAATTCACGCATTTTTTAACCTTTATCTCATTCTTCATTAGTAAGACAATTCACATAGCCTCTATCTTCAAATTCAAGACTATTAAAAGCATGTTGGTACAAAAGTGCACTCTCAAGCATCAAAAAAGTAGAATTCCACCTAGTAACAACATCTAAACACAAACCCATCTTAGTATTAATACCACTCATTTTAGCAACACAATATTTGAAAGCCTTCATTCTTCCCTCCAACCCCTTAACATACTTGATGCTTTCTCTAATTTTATGAATACTACTACCAACAACTTTCAATCCCTCTTAAACAATTAGATTTAAAATGTGAGCACCACATCAGATATGAAAATAATCACCACCACACAATAAACCATCAGAATGCAAAAGAAGTTTGTCCTTCAAATAGTCTTGCATTTTACTATTAGAAGATGCATTATCTAAAGTCAATGAAAAGATTTTCTGTTCAATCCCCAATCTTCCTAAAAACTATATATTATTTTGGTCATTTCACATCTAGAATGTTGTAACACCCCGTGTGCACCCGGTGTATTATCATTATGATTATATCAGAATTAGCGCTTGACCACAGTAATTAAAACATTTTACGGAAGCGTAAATCGAAACCATATTCCTTGATTACATTATGTATGAAATAAGACCCCTCAGCATAAACAACCATCACGCCCCTGCTTGATCCAGTTCATACAACATAAACGTAGGCAGATAACATCAATATCTCAAAAGATATAAACAGGAGGAAACAACCATTTCATAATATAAGCGGTTTATGTACATATACAAAGTCTGACACTCGAAGTGTCTATACAAAAGAATAAGCGTCTACAGGCTTTGGTCCCAAGGACCCTTCCTCACACGAGGGCATATATATATATATATATATATATATATATATATATATATATATACAAAAGCACATAGTTCAAAGTACATGTACACACATGTCTTCCCTCTACACGGGTACAAAATAAACAAAAGCTGAGCCGAGCTCCAAGCTTCCACTGCTGCCTCACAGCCAAGCAACACTGTTTCTACTGGGGCCTCCCGCCCTGAGACCGCTCCTCTCTGCCAGAAAAGTCACCTGAAATACATAAGCCCCACACGGGGTGAGATAAACATCTCAGTAAGCTCAGGGTCCTTGGAGGCATCTCCTCCACCCTGGCTCACTCACCATGACACAAGTCATCAGGGTATCACAACCATCTGGGCCATCCCGGCCACTCATAACAATACAAACAAGCTATCCAACCTCTATGTACGGCGGACCGAGTCAAACGTCGACCTCTGTGTGAAACCGGAATTCACACCCGTGTCATCCCATTGGGTGCTAACCCTTCGCATGGACGCACGTATATGGCACCTCCGAGACTAGGCAATCAACCGCGACGGGACACACCTAGCTCTTGGTATTAGGGAATCTCCGCATCCCAGGACCGAGTCAACCTTGAGCATACCAAACTAGGAGTTGCGCTCTACTCCTAGGGAGGTCCATATATATCTTACTGGCCAGAAGATCTAATAACAGGCTTAACACATTTATCAAGCACAGATGCAAGCATATATTATTATGAGTATGCAACATCCACACAATACATGTATCATGAATGAAACCACTACTCCCTCGGAGTATGGTAGAGCACAAGCAAGTGGGAAACATCCCCAAGGGTCCAAAACTTACCTGGCAAAGCCGAGCTCTGCAGTTCTCCCCGTGCTCTGTGGCCCACGCCACTGACACCCGTGGTGTCACGCCCTATACAAGGCACATACAACATGTATCAACATACAAGCCACACAAGGCACAAAGCAATCACAGTTCACAACCGCTCACAATGAAAGGACTCACAATCCTTTCCAAAACCACAAGGTCGTCTATCCTATGGTTCAACAAAAGCTTATCATTCACAAGCGACCAAACAAATAGCCTCTCAAGGCCATCGAAACCACCACCCAAGGCTCTAGCATGTTCACATATGGCCAAGCAACTCAGCCCAACAACAACACATGCATCACATAGAGCCATGAAATCAACATTCACCAAACTCACATATGAGAGCTAATCCTACATCCCCTCAACATACTAAGCACATGCTTCAACACGACCCAAGGCTAAAACTAGCTCTATCAAAAGTGGGTCACCATTCACCCTAAACCCCAACTCACAAATCAAGAGGCATTTCTCGAGTTTCTTACCTCAAAGGTCGCAAGGAAGGCCCACGGACGACTTCCCCTAGCTTGGGTACTCACGAATCATCGCCGTTCCTCGCCGAGCTCAAGTTCCACGAACTTCCCTTGAGAAAGGGATTCTCACAATGAGTGGGTTTGAGGGGAAAAAGAGGATGTATTCAAGCTCTAGAAGTGATTTCCATCACAAAAAGCCTTTAAGAGATGGATTTTGGCGAGATATGGTGAAGAAAAGAAGCTTGGAGGTCCAACAATGGAGGTGGGGTGCTGGAGGAAGGAGAAGAGAGGGTTTTGGCTTCAAAAATCGCGAAACCCCACTTATATAGTGGCCTTGTCAGAGCTGCCACGCTGATCGCGCCACTCTGGCGCTGATCGCGGCAGCTGCACTGGACCACGGCGCCATCCACGCCAACCTCGCGCCAGGAGCGCCGGCCTCCAGAACCTCTGGCGCCAAGAGCGCCACATCCCGCGCCAAGAGCGTCAACCTCCAGGGGTTCCCGCGTCACCAGCGCCAACCTCCAGAACTTCCAGCGCTGTCCGCGCCACCTGGGAAAACACAACATGGTCTGGCGCCATCAGCGCCACCCTGGCTCCCAGAGCGCCGACCATCAGAGACCATGGCACTGGGAGCGCCGCTCCCGCGCCATCAGCGCCACATACTAGAGCTGTGGCGCCATCAGCGCCAACCTGGCACCATCAGCGCCACAATTCTGCAGAAGAATTCTGCAGAAGGTTTTCTGCATAATCCTCTGCCAGAAGTCCTGAAACTCACGCCTTACACGCCCAAACTCGCGCCGAATGCGCTGGGACTTAGGGTTATCACAAATGTAGAGGAGGAAAATGGAAAAAATTCATTATTTTGTTATGCAACTTCCAATTTTGATCAACATAATATGCAGTCAATGCAATATAATCCTCTAAAGTACAAGAAGTCCACACATTTGTAGTCAAGTTTATTCTACCAGGCGTTTTAGACAACACATGTTTCAACTTTAGCTTATCATTGTCCTACAATTTTTTCACATACAAAGTGGAAACACGCCTAAAGGGTATTATAATAACCTAGTTAAAAAAAATAAAAAAAATTGGTCTGCTAGTAAGCCACGCCAGTAGCGTAGGAAGTGCTCTAGAAAATCATTTTCTGCTGGTAAGCCACGCCAGTAGCGTGGGAGCCACGCTGATAGCGTGAGAAGTGCTCCAGAAAGCAAATTTCCACTAGTATGCCACGTTGGTAGCGTGAAAGCACGGGCTGAGGGCCTATAAAAGGCCATTTTCGCGATTTTGAAGGGAAAAACTCCCTTTCTTCCTCCACCGACCTTTTGCCATTGATGAAGCTCCAAGCTTCTTTCCTTCACCATTATTGACCAAAAACCCTTCCTTTAGCCTCTAATCTTGTTGAAAACCACTTGTGAGCCATTATCCTTCATCAATTTTCCCAAAAGCCCCAAATCAGAGAAATCCCTTTATCAAGAGAAGTTCGTAGAACTCGAGTTCGGCTAGGAATGACGACGATTCACGGACACCCAAGCTAGGGGAGGTGGTCCAGAGGTCTTCCTTGCCATCTTTGAGGTAAGAAACTCGAGTTTCACCGGTTGAATTGTGAGTTGGGGTTTTGGGTGAATAGTGACCCACTTGTGATAGAGCTAGAATTAGCCTTGGGTCCTTTAGAAAAGTGTGTTTAGAATATTATGGTGATGAAGGATTAGCTTTCAGTTATTGATTTGGTGAACTTTGAATCTTGGCTCTGTGTGATGCATGTATAGTTAGTATGTTGAGTTACTAGACTATGTGATGACATGCATGAGCCTTGATATTGGTGTTGATGTGCTGAGAGGCTTTTGGAACGGTGTATTGTGTGTGAGAAGAACCGCTCAAGATTCATTATGAATTCTTGAGTTAATTGGGTTGTATAGAGTTTAAAGCTCATTGTGTTGGCTTACACCGAGTCTTGTGATGAATCAAGAGCCTTGATTAGACTGAGATAGACCACTGAGGGTCTATGAGATGCCTAGTGAGAGCTGGGCTATGATGAACCTTAAGTTAGAAGACAGAGAGGTTAATAAGGATAGGAAGGATGTTTCCTTTTATTCTAACGGTTGAGAATCGTTATTGATTGTTTGTTTGCATGTCTGATGTAAGGCGTGAGATTCATACTGCTGGTGGTGGTCACCACGAGGCCGGGAGAGCCAGTATTGAGCTGAGACCAAGTAAGCTCATCGTTCTTGGGGAATGTTTCCCTTGCTTGTGTTTCACCACACCCAAGAGGGTGATGGTTTGGTATGTCATGCATCTGAATATTGTGTGTTGTTGTTATATTGAGACATGTGTGTGATGGTGAGAGAAATACCATTATGGCATGATGATGATTGATGTTAGCTAAACACTGTGATAGTGTTATGCTTTGTATTGATTATAAGATAAATGTTATGATAATGCTGTGTGATGTGGTTATATGAGAATTCTCTGGCCAGTAGAATAGGGAACTATGGACCCCTTGGGAATGTGTCCTTAAATTGGATGATCTTCCTTGGGAAAATCCGTAGGCGTCCATGTAATTCTTGAGAGAATGTGCCCTTCATTGGATGATCTTTCTCAAGTATGGGCGGGAAAAGTCCTGAGGGAATGTACCTTTAATTAGATGATCTTCCTCATGCATGAAAAGGGAGAGTCCTGAGGGAATGTGCCTTTCAGTAGATGATCTTCCTCAGGCACTCAATGAGAAGTCCTGAGAGAACGTGCCCTTTAATGGATGATCTTTCTCAGGCAATGTGTGATGGGTACATATGTTGTTACCCATGTACTGTGATATGCACGAAGTGTGTTCCATGTGAGCTGTGAAGGCTGATTGCGTGAATAATGTTTATTTGGTATTAATTATGTTGTATATGTTCTTGGAAGTGAACCAGGGGGAGGGAAACCTCCAAGGACCCTAAGTTTACTGAGATTATTATCTCACCCCTATTGGGGTTCATGTTGCAGGTGATGATACAGGAGTAGCTGATAGATCCCAAGGCAAGAGGCCTGAGCAAGGATAGTTTTGTTGATAACCCTAGGCATAGATGACTGAGCATGTTGGCTCACATTTTTTATTATGCCTGTATTTGTACAGTTTTGAGAAAATGTACTTGCATTGTACACGAATTCACCATATATGTATATAATGTACATTTGATATTGTTCCAGCTTCCTAATTTTTTTTCCGATTATATTGTAACCGCTGCGTCATTCTGATATAATAACAATGTTAATATGCTGGGTGCACACGGAGTGTAACAGGTATTTTAGCTTCAGAAAACAAATACAATATCAACTCGCTAAACCTCTTATATTCAACAAAATAGTATGCAAGATCATGTTCAATTATCATCATAGAAATCTCTTATATAACACCTCTTGATCAATTATTCTACTTCTTAATTTTCCAGTATGATCAACCAAAAGTTTCCCGACATCTGACTCTGTGATTGAATGTGGCTTTTTCTCACATCTCATACGACAAACTAAAGTTGAAGTTCCACTCAAACTCCCACCGCCCACAAGGTCTCTCTTACAATACTTACACATAGCCCTCAATTTTCCATCAGGATATTTAACAGGTTTGTCAAAAAAATTCCACACATCAGATGAAAGATTCCTAGCCCTTTTATTTGGCCTTTCACACTCATTAGGTTCATCTTCTTCAATTTCATTAGGTGGAATATTATTTTCATCTACTTCAACATCATCTTCAACATTTTCATCCAACAAAGCCTCAAAAGAATCCATAGTTGAATAATTAAAGCTAAAATAATTAAATAAAAAATTTCCTATTAGGCTATTACAAATTAATTAAGAATTTACAAATAGAACACCCACAAACATTACAGAACACATTTGTTGCAATGATTAGCTCAATGTCAAGTACAATTAATTAAGAATTTACAAATAGAACACCCACAAACATTACAGAACAAGAACACATATGCTTATGACTAGTGCAATGTCAAGTAAAGGGATTGGCTATATATGTATCAAGCACATTAGGTCCCTATTTGTCAAGTCCAAATTCAACAACTAAAACACACATAAATAGAGAGAAAAACTTACAAGATTAGGCTTACAGATATTGTGAACACACAAAAAAAAAATTGATAAGAGGTGGCTTAGAAGCATTGCTACTAGCAAGGTTCTTCCTGATTCATGAAGCACAAGTTCTAATAATTAGTAATTTAGTATCCTACATTTAGAATTCATTTTTTAATTTAAAATAGAGATAAAGGGTGGTGAACGGAGTGAGTGAGTGATTGTACCAATGAATGAAGAGAGAAGAAGATGCAGGATGGTGCGGTTATGCAGATCTGCAAGGTCAAGGACTCGAGGTCAACTCGAGGTGGCGTCGATGTGGTTGTGGAGGCGCGACTCAAGGAGGCGTGGCTCGCAGGGGAGGAGGCGCGATGCAGGGAGGCATGACTTGTGGGGGAGGAGGCGTGGTGTAGAGAGGCACGACTCTCGGGGAGGAGGTGCGGCGTAGGGAGGCGCAGCTCGCAGGGGAGTAAGGCTGGTGTACAAGGTCATCAAACTTGCAATCACAACTCGCAGGGGAGGAGAAGGAGGGACGGTGACTGTGTGTTCTCAAAGAAGAAGAAAACGAAACTCCAAATTAGGTTTTTTGCGTATGTGAATGTGAGTGATGGCATGATGGCCTTTTGGCAAAGCAAAATGCACAACTTCACTCACGTCACCTTCAACTAAAGCGAATATGGATAAGTCACCAGACTTTGCAGATTAAGTCCATGGAATAAACGGGTCGGGCCTAAAATATGAGATTATTGTGTGGATTCAAAAAAATTAGATCTTTTATCCGCACGGTCTATGGGCTTAACAGACTGGTCCATGAATTTGGGTCCATATAGATACCCCTAATAATTACATATTAAAATAAAACAAACCATTACTGTCTTTCTTACATCCTTCAAGCAATTGTGGTAACAACAGTAGTGGTAGTGAAGACAACGATATTGATAATAGTGGTGGTGGACTAGTGAGAACAACAGTCAAAACAATGGTGTTACTAATGGTGATAATAACAATAGTGGTTATGGCGAAAGGACACTATTAGTGATAATGATATGGTGGTGGCAACAATAATAGAAGTGATGGTGGTGGCCACAACAATATAACCATGGTGGTGGCTGCAATGATAGCGCAATAATGATGTGGTGGTAACAATAACGATAATAATAAGTAATTTTTCATAGTAGAAATTTATAAAAGATTGAAGGGTTTTAGTATATTAAATTACTAGTACGATACTCGTGTCTTCACATGGGTGGCGCTTATTTTTATATTTTCTTTTAAATCATTTTGTATATTTTAATATTATGTTATATGATAAATTAATCTAATAAAGACACATGAATTTATTAATGTGATTTTTTAAAACAAAAAAATAAAATAAAAGACTTAAAAGTATATTTTAATTTGATTATAATATATAATTATTTAAAATGAAAAAATGTATAAATGATGATTTTGAATATATATGTGAGGGTGTATATGTTTTTCTGTTCTTGTCATCCTTGCTCCCTAACATCATCTCCATCCTTGCCCCCAACAATGTCCTCATCTATGTCTCCAATTCTCGACTATGATAAAATTTTGTAGTTATCCCATCACAACAAAATATTTTTTGAATTTATAAAACAATTTTAATTTAAATAATTGTATTATTTTAATGATAAATATATGATGTTAGTAAATCATAACATTTTTTAGAACAGAAATTTATGATATTATATTGAAGTTAAATTAGTTTTCATATTTCAGTCATATCGTAGAATGTAGTAATAATAATTAATAATGATTTTTAAAAAAGGATAAAATCTTGTTTAATTCATTTTTGACTCAAACAAAAGAACCCTTTACCAAATATTACCTTGTATATTTGAAATTGAACAATCCAGACTTTATACAAAGCGGGCAAATAGTTATAAGTTTTGAGAATAATTTATTTTTAAAATATAAAGTTAACTTAATTAATTTTATGTAATAAAAAATAAATTGTTAATATAAATATTGAGTCTACGCTAATAGTGTAATTTATCATGTTGATATTCAGGTTTACCTTGAATTGGCAGGTATTATTCAGCTATGTTGTTATTTGACTAATATATAATTAGGATATACCATTTGCTATTGAGTATTTTAAGTGTGGCGTTAGTTGGGTTCAATTGAAATTTGCATGACACGGTTGTATCACAACATCACTTCACTACAATAGTCAAATCATGGTCTAATATGAGTCTGTTTGGGTACAAGTTAAAAATATTTTTGAAAATTTCTCTTATGAAAATATAATATTTTTTAATAGAAAAATTATCAAAAATACTTATAATATTTTATCCAAACATACTCTATATCATATTCCATATCATGCTACCTCATCACCATATCATAATCCATGAACAAAAATTCTCAAATCAAATGGAGTAGCAACTTGTTGGGTAATCTAGGACCCTCAAATATCAAATTGAATGCGGAAGCGGAAATCCAAAGAGGAGCGAGAGAGACAATCAGAATTTGTTTTACGTGAGAAAACATTCCTCAATGTGAGAAAAGAAAAACTCACGGGACCTAGTCCAGTATCAAAATTCACTATAACAAATATGAGTTACAATGAATCAAAAACACACCAAATTGGTGGTACACTCAACCTTTCCAACAATGGTGGTCACTCAAACGAAACCTAGAGTGTTTCACTCAAACTCTCTAAGAATCTCTCAAATATGCAAGCACAGAGGCTTGCTCAAATATGACACTCAAGACTGTCACTTGAGGCTATCAAATTTCTGTGTGTTTTGCCTCCACCCTTACTCATCTATTATAGGATGAAATGGGTTGGGTCTAAGCCATCAAATCAAACAAGATTATATCTTATCAAATAAAAGATATCTAATAAAGATTATATCTTATCAAATAAAAGATATCTAATAAAGATTATATCTTTATCAAATAAAAGATATCTATCAACTAAAAACGAAAATTATCCAACAAATCTCCCCCTTCCGTTTTCAGTGAGACTGGGGTTCTTCAACTTCAACATCCTGGCCTTCTTTCTCGGCTTCAATGTGACAAATTCATCAGTCCGACTCCTTCACAGCAATCTTCAAATTTCCATGCTGGTACCGGCTTGGTCATCATATCAGACCAGTTCAAATCGGCATGCACTTTGCCAAGTACTCTGCAACGTACTCGGCCTCGGTCATCCATAGTGTCACACACTTCTGCAATCTTGATTGCCAAGAGACTGCTCCTCTAACAAGTCTCATAAAATATCCCGTCGTTGATTTTCTCGAGTCGGAATCTCCCCCTAAGTCGGCATCCGAGTAGCCTTGCATCTCGGCCAACTCATAAGTCTGGTTTTCATGCAGGGAATTCATCACGTCCTGCATTTCCTTCTTGGGTATCTCGGCTGTTCTTCTTCAGTCGCTGGAGAACTCGGTTCATCACCCATGTTCTCTTCATCAACTCGGACCTCAATATCTCGGTCCTCATCAGCTTCTTGCTGGAGATCATCATCAGTTTCTCCCCCTGCTTCAGTTTGCATAAGAGGGACGGGTTCTTCACCTCGGACTGGAGAGTAGGGTTCTTCACGTCTGACAGTAACCTGGTCTTGGGGCTTCGAGATATCATGAAGAGTCTCATCTTCATGAAAGATCACATCTCGGCTTCTCACTATCTTCTTCTTGATAGGATCCCACAGTCTGAACCCAAACTCGATTTTCGGCGAACCGAGGTAGATGCGTTCCTTCGTCTTCTCATCGAGCTTTGCCCTTTCATCTTTAGGGATATTCACTAAAGCTCGGCGTCCAAACACCTTTAGGTGATCATAGGTCGTTTTCCGACCTGTCCAGACTTCTTCAGGAATGTCTTCTTCAAGTGGTCTTGATGGTGACAAATTAATCAAGTCAACTGCTGTTCTGACGGCTTCTCCCCAATATGCTTTCGACAATCGAGCATTGGATAACATACTTCGGACCTTTTCTTCAATAGTCCGGTTCATCATCTCGGCAAGTCCATTTAACTACGGAGTCTTGGAAGGCGTCTTCTCAAATCGGATCCCGGCTTGTTTACAATAAGCATCAAAGGGACCGCAATACTCACCACCATTATCAGATCGAACCACTTTCAACTTCTTGCCAGTCTCCCTTTCCACCATCGCGTGGAATTCTTTGAAACATTGGAGTACATGGTCTTTGGTCTTCATCAATAAACCCACACTTTGCGGGAATGATCATCAACGAAAGAAACAAAATACAGAGCTCCACCGAGTGATCTCTCGGTCATGGAGCATACATCTGTATGGACGAGGTCAAGGATATTCTTGCGTCGTCTAGGTTGATCCGGTTTCACAAAAGAAACCCGGTGCTGCTTTCCAGCTAGGCAGTGCGTGCAACTCTGCAGCACTTGACCCTTCAACCCGGTCAGTAGTTGTTTCTTCTCCAAAATCTGGAGTTCTTTCTCACTCATGTGGCCAAGACGTTTGTGCCACAACTCCAGGCAATATCCATCTCGGACAAAATTGGTTTCTTCACCAATTGTCTTTCCTTGCATCACATACAAGGAACCATCTTTCTTTCCACGAGCCATAACCAAATTTTCCTTGGCTAGCTTCCATATACTTTCTCCGAAGTAGTTTACCAACCCGGCGTCATCAAGCTTGCCTACCGAGATTAAATTCAAACGCATGTCAGGTACATGCCTCACATCTTTCAACAGAAGTCGGCACCCGACATTTGTGGTCAGGATTACATCACCGACACCAACAATCTTGCTGGTCACCTGATTTTCCATCTTCACGACACCAAAATCTCCCTCTCTGTAGGCAGAAAAAAATCCCTTATGTGGGGTGACGTGGAACGAGGCACCGGAATCAACAATCCAGGTGCAGTCATCATGAGCTATGTTCAACATTTCCTCATTGAGGAGGAATATCTTGGTATTCGGGTTAGTAGCCACAGCTGTAGTGCTCGTATCATTCTTCTTCTGGGGAACAATCTGATTTGGCTTCACGCAGCCATTTTGTTCATCATTTTGCAAGGCCCAGCAGTCCGGCCTCTTGTGTCCTACCTTCCCATAGTAGAAGCACTTCAAATCATGTTTTGGCCTAGCCCGGCCTCTAGACGTATCTCGTCCACCTCGCCTCTTGCCACGACCTCGGGAGTCGGTCTTTCCTCGATTCTCAGCAACGTTAGCCTCAAACGTGCTGGATACACCTCGTTCTCTTCTCCTAGCTTCTTCATTCAGGAGGCTATCTGTCACGACATCCATCATCAGTTTTCCTTCTGGAACCGAGTTGCTCAATGTTACTACCAAAGTATCCCAACTTTCCGGTAGCGAACTCAGCAACAGCGAAGCCTGCATCTCGTCATCAATCTTCATGTTGGCTTTGGACAGTTGATTCACAATCCCTTTGTAGGTGTTGAGGTGCTCAATCATACTCATGTCGTCCTTGTACTCAAGCTTCACAAGCCGGCGAACCAAGTGTGCTTTATTCCTGGGAATCTTCTTCTGAATCATGGGTTCTAACTTGTTCTACAATTCGTACGCGTTCGTGAACTCGGACACGTGCTCAAAGAGGCTTTTGTCAATGTATTTCCTGATCGTGGCTACGGCCTTCCGACTCAAGATCTCCCAATCCTTATCCGACTTCCCAATCAGCTTTTCTTCAAGAACAATGGGATCATATAAATCCTTGCAGATAAGATGATCCTCCATCATCGACCTCCAATAGTTGAAGTTATCTGCGGTCAACTTGAACATATCTCGGTTGTGAGTTATGCCACTGGTCTCCATCTCATCTCCTTCAGAACCCTCGAACCTGGGCTCTGATACCACTGTTGGGTAATCTAGGACCCTCAAATATCAAATTGAATGCGTAAGCGGAAATCAAAAGAGGAGCAAGAGAGACAATCAGAATTTGTTTTACGTGAGAAAACCTTCCTCAATGTGAGAAAAGAAAAACTCACGGGACCTAGTCCAGTATCAAAATTCACTATAACAAATATGGGTTACAATGAATCAAAAATACACCAAAGTGGTGATACACTCAACCTTTCCAACAATGGTGGTCACTCAAACGAAACTTAGAGTGTTTCACTCAAACTCTCTAAGAATCTCTCAAATATGCAAGTACAGAGGCTTGCTCAAATATGACACTCAAGACTGTCACTTGAGGCTCTCAAATTTCTGTGTGTTTTGCCTCTACCCTTACTCATTTATTTATAGGATGAAATAGGCTGGGCCTAAGCCATCAAATCAAACAAGATTATATCTTATCAAATAAAAGATATCTAATAAAGATTATATCTTTATCAAATAAAAGATATCTATCAACTAAAAACGAAAATTATCCAACATAACTTACAACAACTAAGCTTAACAATCATGAACATTATGATACTTAGGTCTTGCAAATATTACATATAATCATTCCCTACGGCAGAAATTAATGGAGAGAAATTATCTCTAAATACATGCTTTGTGGACGCTAGTGGTGTCTAAGAATTATAGAGATGACATATCAATGAGATCACAATCGGTACCAGTCAACACAATAACTAATAAGGAATGATTACATGCTTTCTTGAACACATTATTTATTAAAGATATGTCAATATGGATGTTCTTAAAATTTGGCAAATAAATTTTAATGTAATACTGGAACTTTCATGATTGTGGAGATTTGAGCCGGGAATCAAGGTACATGAAGAAAGCAAACCTGCAACTCTAAAAATACATTAGTTTATAATAATAACAATGTTTAGATACATTTTTATTTCTTACAATTTATATTTTTTATATTTTACTTTTGTAATTTTTTATTTTATTTTTAGTCTTTACAAATTATATTTATTTTCTTTTCTTTTTTACAGTGCTTTAAATAATTTTTTTTACTAAAGTATTATATTTTACCCATTAGATTCTCCATGTAATCATTTTTTAATAGCTTTATCGTTAGTGTTTGCAATTAGTGATGCTTTGAAATCGTTGCTAGAAAAAAAATGACTACATTGATGCTCTTTTATTAAAAATAATAATAAATAGTTGGACAAAAAGATAATTAAGAAAAATACAATAAATTGTAGCTTTAAAATAACAATAATGAATTATAATGGAACAAATACTATTAAAAGGAAAATAAATACTACTTTAATATTTTGTCTGTAAAAAATTGTTCCTTTTAGTTATTCAAAAAGAGATATTCTTATGTAAGAAACACCTAATATCTCACTCTTCCACATAATGAATAAAAAAAATTAACAAGTGATACATACAGAAAAATTAATTTTCATTTATATTAGCTTTAATTTGATTTCTTCTATTAAGAAAATAATATAATTAATTTTGTTTGATAAAAATTTAATCTTATAAAGACATGTTAAATAAAAAAAATAAGGAAATGATATATTAAAAAAATACATGGAAAATATATTTATAAAACTTCTGATTTAGTTAGTTACATATTTTATCCACATAAAAAAAAGATAATAAGAGAAATTGAATTTTTTTATTGTTTAAAATGTATTCATAAGATTCAAACCTTCATTAAAAAAATTTAATTATATCATTTATTTATTAAGAGAAAGCAAATTAAAGATAATAAATGAAGTACACTTTTCTTTATATTTCATCACTTGTCATTTTTCTATTAGTTGTATATCAAAAAGTGTTAAGTACCTACATAAGAATATCTCCTTCAAAAATAAATTATCTCATCTTGGTTTCTCTCCAATGATAGTACATGTTTGCTAGTATTTAACATTTATTTACTTATGAGAATAATTTTCTCTAACAATATTTTTAATGGGTGAAATTTAAGTAATTTATTTTGACTTTTTTTTTATCTTATATTAATTCATCTTTAAAATATTACTTCATAATTAAACAAATTAGATATATTTTGCTCCAATAAACAATTATTAAATAATTTTATTAAATGATATTTAAACAATAATAAAATATTTTTTTACTTATAAACAGCTGCTTAATTTTAAAAAAGTTAATATGACACATAAATAATCTCTAATGATAAAAAAAATTAAACAACAATGTCTACATATAAACAACTCATTAAACAACATAGAAATGTTCTAAATAAATTCTTCCAAAAATTATAATTAACCTAATTAAAAATAGAAAATAATAAGTGATAATAGAGGACATTCGAACCAAGTTAGCTGGCATTTAACATTTATTTACTCATGATAACAACTACTTCCCCAATAATAATACAATAAACCATATCTCTATGATTGCACCCTCCCCCATCTTTGCATCCACATTTCATTTGATCCAATATATAAGAAGGGCGAATTTAATCATATTAATGCAAGGTAGAGATCTAATGGCATAATTGGATAATCTTCGTAGAGGCGTATAGTGGTATATATATGGTTAATTTAGTAAGTTGAAGAAAGTGGCGATGATGCCGTACCCCAAAAACACGAACGAGGAAGCCAAAGCCGCCAAAGCCAACAAAGCCAGAAAACCCAAACCACCACCGAGTTTGGTTTCTCGTTTCACCACCACTTTCTCCTCCATGGCGCGAAAACCCCTTCTGAAGCAAACCCTAGCCACGCTCTTTCTCTTGTTCGTGCTTTATGCAATCTTCAACGCCTTCTTCCACCCCACCGATTCCTCCGCCTTCGACGCCGCCGCCACCTTCTCCTCCGCCTCCTCCGTCCTCCTCTCCCCCGGAACCACCAAATCCTTATCCGTCAAGGTTTTCCTCTACGATCTCCCGCGAAGGTTCACCACCGGCGTCATCCACCACCACGCGCTTGCGCGTGGTGGTGGTGGTGGCGCCTCACGCGCCACCCCCGATGACGTGGCGGCGGCGCCCAAGTACCCTGGGCACCAGCACATGGCGGAGTGGTACCTCTTCGCGGATCTCTCCCGAGCCGAGTCTGAACGTGCAGGGTCGGGCTCGCCAGTGGTTCGGGTCGCGGATCCCGAAGAAGCAGATTTGTTCTTCGTTCCGTTCTTCTCATCGCTGAGTCTCATCGTGAACCCGGTTAGACCGCCGGGGTCGAATTCCGGTTTGGAGAAACCGGTTTACAGCGACGAGGAGAATCAGGAGGCGCTGGTGGAGTGGCTGGAGAAGCAGGAGTATTGGAAGAGGAACAATGGGAGGGATCACGTGATTGTGGCTTCGGATCCGAATGCGATGTACCGGGTCATCGATCGGGTCAGAAACGCTGTATTGCTTGTTTCGGATTTCGGGAGGTTGAGACCCGACCAGGGCTCGCTGGTGAAGGATGTGGTTGTGCCCTACTCGCACCGGATCAGAACGTACCCGGGTGATGTCGGTGTTGAAGATCGTAACACCTTGTTGTTTTTCATGGGGAATCGGTACCGGAAAGAGGTATTGTATTGTATTCTGTTTGTGATGAACATGGATTTCAATTGAGACCTTTGATATGATTGAATTGTTGATGTGAAGTTGTTTGATATTCTGTTACTCACTCAGTGAGCCAGAAATTGTGGCTGATGCGGCAGCGTTGCTGTGAGCCAGGAAAGCTTTCGACTGTGGGTAATTGTGGGAAGATGTGGCTGATGAGGCCGCAATTGTGGTCGTGATGCGTTTGCGGAGTGTCAATATATCTTGATGTTGCGGACCACAATTTTAAACCATGATTGCGGTCATGGTCGTGGTTTTGTTGTGTTGTGATCCTTGTGGGAAATTGTGAACGAATGCGGCTTGTGCCGCTGCAATTGCGGTGGCAGAGAGCCTAAAAATCTTGACATTGCAGCCAGAATTGCGGTCGTGGATTTTTTAAAATCTTGGTTCTGCTATGGAAAAAATAATATTTTTGCTTGTGTGTTTCCCTATAGGAGAAAGTGTCCACATTAGTGTCCGATAATGTCTCAAACAGTGCCTCAGAGGAGGATTTACGTGGGTAACCGTAAAAATTTAAACTGATACGTATTCTTTGCTTGGGTAATGTTGCTCTTTCTGGTGGTCAGTCTTGTATACATTGTAGTACCTCTAGCACTCTATATCATTAATAAGTTTTCCCTTTGTATTTTTATTTAAACATTTGAGCATCATGTTGTGAGTGTTGTTTTCCTTGCACGTGCTTAAATAGCCAGAATATCAGCCTTTGATTTGGACGAGTTATTCTTCTTGTTGTATTGATTCCTTTCTGTCCTTATCTGTTTTATAGGGAGGGAAAATTCGTGATTTACTCTTTCAAATCCTAGAAAATGAAAAGGATGTCATAATAAAGCATGGAGCACAATCCAGAGAGAGTCGGCGGGCAGCTTCACAGGGAATGCATACGTCAAAGTTCTGTTTACATCCTGCAGGAGATACTCCATCAGCCTGCCGACTGTTTGATGCTATAGTTAGCTTGTGCATTCCAGTGATTGTCAGTGATAATATCGAGTTGCCTTTTGAAGACACTATAGACTACAGAAAGCTTGCTGTATTTGTAGAAACTTCTTCTGCTATAAAGCCAGGACATTTGCTCTCAAAATTGAGAGCAGTGACCCCAGATAGAGTCTTGGAATATCAGAAAAAACTAAAGGAGGTTAGTAGTCCTGGCATAATTTATTTTTGCAATAAATTCTTGGGGTGCTATTACTACTTTTGTCTTTCACTTCACCTGTTCCATTTTTTAATCTTTTGGAAAGTATGATAGTAGAATCACTATATAGAATGATATTTGGTGGACTTTGATTGACATTGCTACTTACAGCCAGTAGCCCAATAGTAACAAGTCCCCTTCATGGTCTTTTAACTGAAGTAATTAATTGTTAATTTTCATTAGTAAGAGTGTGCTAATTTCTCATTGTTTATGCTTAAGTGAGATCCATGGTGATTGGCATTTTCATGATTTATTAAACTAGATCTTCAATAGTTAATTTGAATTGGGCAATTAGTGCAGTAGATTCTCATTGCTTCTCTCCTGTATATTTATTAATGCCACCCTTGAATCCTTTCATTCTGATGTATTTGGGTTGCATACGTTGGTGCTTTCTCCCAGTTGCTCAAGTAGAAACTATAGAAGGTCCTAGAAATTAGCTCCAGTTTATATTTTACTATGTCTGATTTCTATTTGAAAAATATAGTGGTAAAGAGCATTTTTATATTATATATATATATATATATATATATATTCCGTATTTGTTTTTTCCTGGCACTAATTTAGTTTATCTGGTTTCAGGTTAAGCGATATTTTGAATATGAAGAACCCGATGGAACGGTAAATGAGATTTGGCGCCAAGTTTCAAAAAAACTACCCCTGATTAAATTGATGATTAACCGTGAGAAAAGGCTGTTTGGAAAGGAAGTGGAGTGCTCTTGTGTATGTACAAACCAGACTGCTGTTATTAGAACCCTATAGCACTTATCCCTCTATCAAGTTTGGCATTCCATGAAATCTGTGGCTCACTCAGTTTTGTCAGGACACATTTCAAGGTGATGAGTACATTTAAATCAGGGATAATGGTAGTTGTGAATATGGTTTCTCTCATATTTCACATATGGGTGACTTGACGATAATCTCAATCTACTCAACAACTCATTCCCCAACAAAATGCGTATTGAGATATGCAAGACAAGTTATTACATTAGAAATCTTTCCATGTTCTGCGGGGCTTGACTCAAATCAGGTATATCTCGAGGCTGTGCAATATATAGCTTGTCACCTGCCATGCGCAACGAGTATAATACCCAACACGTTCTGTTGTAGATCCAATATGCCCCATATAAGTTTTTACGCATTGAGACCTAGACTAGGAGGGAAAATTTACATTAATACCGTGATTGAATTGTACAGGGTGAGAGTAAAGTTATTATTGTTATTCTTTTAGATCATAATATAGTCTCTTTCTTTCTTTCTTCTTATCATTGATTGGGCAAGTCAAAACAATGGTTAATGCTAGGTTGTTGCTTCCACACTTCCCAAGTTGTTTTCTTTACTTTCTAGAATGTTTTTTCTTTTTTTCTTTTACCTTCGGAATGTAAAATTACTCGAAAAAGGAGTACATTCCGGAATGTATGTAATTTTACATTCTGGAAGGCAAAAGGAAGCCCGAATGGTGTGCTAGCTACAATATTGTTTTTTTATTAAAACCTTAAGAACCTTACGGATAATTTAAAATAATGACATGCAGATCTCAAACTTAAAAGTCTTTGCATTATTAATGCAACGTTTCAATCGAGTTAAGTTGATGTGTTATATATAAAACATTAAAAAAATTAATATATATTCAATACACATAAATTTACATAATAAATTTTATAAAAATTAATTTTAATTTAATAATTAATGTATTTTTACATATAAAAATTATAAATTTAATAAAATTTTATATATGTATTTATAGGTCTGATAATTTTATTAAACTTGTAAATTTTTATTTAAATCTATGATTTTTATATGTAAAAAATATTTTAATTATTATAAAATTTATTATGTAAATTTATACGTGTATTATATATCCATTAAAAAATTTAATATTATATGTAATGATATTAATTATTTTTTAACATAATTGGTCTAGGTTGAAACGTCACAATAAAAATGTGAATGAGATCTCATGCACCATTATTTTAAATTATTTCATAAAATATATTTTAACTTACGGATTGAATATAGTTCAAACAAATTATATTAAATTTTTTATTTTATTTATTAGTCACATTCTATTAAGTAAATGATATAACACATAGAGAGACTATTTCGTCATCAATACCTAATTATTGACATATACTTAAATTTAAATTTTTCACATCAACAATGAAACATAAAAAATGTTGGGTGGATAAATAAGTGAAAAAGTAAATTTTAGGTGGTAAAATAAAAAAATAAGTTTTTTTAGATATGAAAAAATATTTAAGTTTTTTTTATATAAAAAAATCCCCGAAAGGTATAAAAGGCGGAAAAAAAGTATACTCCTCCTATGACATTGAGGAGGAAGAACAAAGTTTGCGAAATTGAGGGTTGTATGGTTTGGCAACGAAAGTTCTTACTGACACCAATGGCGAGTAGTTCCTGCCAACCATTCAAAACCCAACTCAATATTCATAAACACATGAATGAAGAGCGAGTAGTTTAGTGCATAGTTTTAAAATTCGGTCTGATAATTTTGATAATTGAGTGGTTCATGATAATAGATTATTGAATTAGTGGTCGAAGTGAGTAATTAATTGACATGTAAGATCCAATCTTTAATAAAAAATATAAAAACTTTATATCTATCTTAAAATATTTTTTATGGTGTATTGAAATACAAAAATATTAAAAATACAAATAAAATATAAAGAAAAAAAAGTTAAAAATGGTTATTCTTTTTAACATTTAATATCAAAGACACTAATCATAGTATATATTAATATCCACACTAAAATCTCATATCACATGTAGATTATAAAATATAAAAAATCAATCAAAATTCTAAATCACAATTTTAAAAAATAATTTGTGATCACAATTTCATATGTAACTCAACCACAATTGTGATCACAAAAAATATTCAACAATGAATGAAAAAATTAATTTAACTCAATAAAAAAAAGTGATCATCTGGGTCAATGAATCACTGATTCGATCATAAACCCAACAGAATTCATATGTATTACTTCGAGTTAAAAACATAATCAAATTTATGACTCAACCCGATCCAATCACAAGTCGCGATTTGAACAGGGTTTTAAGAGTCTAGTGTAGTGTACTATGTACTATGTAACTCTAACAAGAGAGAAAGAAGCAATCGCTACCATGGTTCCTTTCCCATTGAAGTTGAAAATTGAGATCAATCAATTTTTTATTTTTTTTTATCTTTCACCATTTTGTAGAGCGAATTCTGTGTAGAAGGGCCTTCCTTATTGATTGTAAAAGAACAATCTTGGCCATTGAAATTGGTGGGCCATGCTTGTGATTGCCTATCTTATTCTCCGGTTCTCCATGTTTTGACTATATATTTAGAACCACAAGAGAAAAAAATTGTGTAGAGAAGAAGAAAAATGGCAAATTTTGTTCTACAGGTTCCAAATACTTTGAGGAGTTTCACTGTGTCTGCTTTCTCCAACTCCAACGGTGCACTACTCCCCCTATTTCTTTTTGACAATTAAAAATTGTATATATATTTCTCTCTCTCTCTCTCTCTCTCTCTCTCTCTCTCTCTCTCTTTCAATTTCAAATTATTTATCTTAATAGCTTATAAAAAATGATTTGCTTTTAATATTTAGGAGCTCCTCCTGGTGGTTCTGGAAGCAGTAGTGGTGGGGGTGGGGGCCCTGTGATATTGGAACTTCCTCTAGATAAGATCAGAAGGCCTTTGATGAGGACCAGAGCAAATGATCAAAACAAAGTTCAGGAATTAATGGATAG
Organism: Glycine tomentella; assembly: GCA_007407185.1. Lineage (NCBI taxonomy): Eukaryota > Viridiplantae > Streptophyta > Magnoliopsida > Fabales > Fabaceae > Glycine > Glycine tomentella. The sequence continues at coordinate 463,414 of PYAF01004542.1, read as the reverse complement.
TATCAAGGAAATTGGTCTTCAAGTGCCTGTAACCACTTGCTCCCTTTTGCTGATTTATTTTTAAATCTCTGCATTGCTTTTGGAGTTTATGTGCTGTTTCTGCTATGTTGGGTTTATGAGAAAATGAAAGTAGGTATAGGCTTTTATGTATTATGAGGATCCCATTGGATGTAGTTTGAATTGGAGTATGAGCTGAAATTGTTGCTTTCTTTGGTCTTCAAGCTTTGTCTGTTGAAAAGATATGGTCTGAGAGTACAAAAAAAAATTATGAAAACACACAACCTAAAATGATTTTTATGGATTTGTTGGAACGATTTTTCAGTGGAAGTTGGAATGACAATATCTGCGCTGCATTCCACACTGTTAATTGGCTATTATCTGTGCCAATTATGATAGTGAAGCCACTTTTGGAAATGTCAAGAGAAAAATTATGTTGTCTCTAACATGAGTGCTTTCTAAATAAAAAGAACGGCGAAAGTGGCTGGTAGGTAGATATTTGCATGTTATAACTATGCAAGTGGGTGGTAGAGCTTCATTTCCTCATCCTGAGCATTCTCAGGGTCAATCATTTGCATTGATATAATGCAAAAGAAAGGGGAAAATGTAATCATATTCGAGTCATTATTAGATATGAAAATGTTTTCCTATATGAAAATTCCTATAAGAGATAAGAGTTTCATGTTTCGTTGAAAAAGTTTTCAAGGTGTCTCTCTCTGTAGTATGCCCATGATTAAAAGAACATCCATTAGGAGTTGAGTCGTAGAGCCTTTAGGATTTTCCAAGGTACCTCTCTTCTTCAAGGAAACTCTTAAGAATGCTTTTAGGAGTGGAGCTATAGGTGCATAAATTCATTGTTACAGCCATTGAACAACCAAGACTGAAACATTTAGATTCCGATTCTTATTACTTTTGAGTAATTGGTCCTTTATGATGATAAGTTGATACAGTGGATAATGTATTATAAGGCATCTACTTTGTATGAGACTACTTTCACCAGATTAAGACCAAGAAAATAAAAATACCACTTCAATGATTTGTGATTAATCTTGTTTGGCTTCACACTGCCATATTAAGCTCCGATTCAATTTATTGGCTTACAGCACTTCTATATTGATATTGAGGATAGAAGCATTTATTATATGATGGAAATCAATATAGCATGGGTTATTATCTATTATCCATTGTGGTACGAGAATGGAAAATAGTAGATAAACTGTGCATTATAGATTGTTGTAAATCATTTTTGTATATGGGTTTTAGGTACCCCTTGTGCCTATTGAATATATTTCTTTTTGCTGATATAAAAAAAAAATAGTACCGATTCAATTTAGTGGACAATTAGAGAGGTTGCAAGCCTTATAATATATTGTGAGTGAAATTGTGAATAGTTTTGTTATAAACACCTAGAAATATGGAACAAGAAATCAAAGCTTGGCTAATTTTTTAGTGCAATTATTCTGAAGAAAATGGGGAAAGTATTGTGTGTGCATGCAACCAAAATTTATCACTAGTTACAATGGCATGCCTTTGCAGATTACAATATCATTATAATTATGCTGATTATTTTTGTTTGGTTTATACTTCTATATAATTATTCTGTGATGGGTGCATACAGCTTAGCACAATTAAGTACCACCGTAAGGTTTAAGCCTCTGAGGGCAGAAAATAATAAGCATGTGTCTTAATGAGGGACATTTTTTTGTTGTTGCTTTAATGTCCATAATTGATGGTAGAAGAACTTCTTTTGAAATATTAGTATGTTATGATTTTCTTGCATTTTATGTTTTAAAAGTTACAATTCCTCCTTTTTCCTTATTAAACAAATTTCTGATTCATCAAGATATATTCCTCTGCGGCTAATTCAAGTTCCTTTTAAGTGATACAGATTGATGTCCTGGAGGTTGATGGAGTATATTATGGTATGTGTTTTTTTCGGATTGTGTATGGAATCTTATAATTATTATTACATAACTTGGTCATGCTCATGGGCGGATGCATGTGTTAAGTTGGGGGGGCAATGCCCCCCTTAAATTTTCAAGAATAAATAATTTTTTTATAATAATAAAATAAAGTAAAATAAAAAAATAGCTTAAATGTTTGTACGAGAGGAGAAATTGAAAAGCATAGAAAAAGAATAATAAAAAAGATGAAAAATAAGAGAGGAGTGAGGGTGAGTATGTATGTTTATAAGCATCAGCATACAGCTAATTTTGTCAATTTCATATCTTTTGAATTGTACCTTTTTCACACTTTTGTTATAATGATTTGTTCCTTTAATTTTCTTTACAAAAAAATTTTTCGGGGACGCTGCCTCCGAACCCCCGCTACTAATGCCCCCCCTTACTTTTTTTTCTGGATCCGCCCCTGGTCATGCTCATAGCTAAAAAACAGTAAAATCAGAAACTTGAAGGACTTGAAAGATCTACCATGATGGACTAACTTGTTTTCAAGATCCATCCATGCCTTCTTACTGTGGAAAATCAATATGTCCTTTATCTTTGGTTTGTAGGTTTCTCTGGCTGTCACCGCTATGAGGCTCATCAGCGCCTTGGACTCCCCACCATCCGTTGCAAAATACGCCGCGGTACAAAAGAGACTCTAAGGTTAGTTAAGATGTTCTGTTAACTCTTTTGTAAAGTATAGGTGACTCAGATTCATATTCTCAGCCGATTGATTTTCGTTTAACATTTTGCAGGCATCATCTGCGCTAAACATGTAATCATTTTATCATTCGATGTTGGTACATGGTAATTAGTAATGACAGGACACAGGGGTGTCCTTCTTCGCAAGGCATAGTGATTCCAATGGACATAGTGTATGATGTATCATGGGTGTAGTGTCCTATAGTTGCTTGTGTCTATATATCAAGAAGAAAATGTTTCCTCTCAATGACCAAAGAGGACAGTGAACTATTACTACTGGAAAGATTGAAAATTCATAATCTGATTTCTCTGACTCTTGTGCTAGTTATGTTGTATATCTATTTTTGGCTTCCTGAAGTTCTTTGTAGGAAAGCACTATTCTTCTAGTCAGATTTTGGTCTCCTCCATCGTACTTTGCATACAACCCAAAAAGGGAAAGAAAGTTAGGGAGAAAAAACATCATCAAGCTCCAAAAATGGCCAAGTTAATCATGTTGGTCTTCATGCAAACCAGAATCAAAGCACTTTTCGACGTTGCCTTACGTAAAAGCTAAAGCAAACAACAACGTTGTAAAATATTTAGCTAAAAAGTTTCCAAACTGTAAAGGCCATGAGGTCAAGTATTTGCATCTACTGCCAAAAGAAATCCTTATTCAAGTTTATTAAAGCAAATTACTGTGAGATCTGTACTCTTACACTAATTGTTAAGAAAATACAAGCAAGAATGCATTTGATAACCATTGGGAAATACCAACAGAAGTTTTCCTCTCAATGTAATTAAGATAGGTTATAAGAAAATAAAGAGAACTAGGCAAGTAGAACATGTTAAGGGACCCGTTGTCACTTAAACTTTCACTGTAACAATGATGAAATTACAAACTTCATCCTTAGATGTGTCTCTGAACAATTACAATAACAATGCATCTTTAATTTGTAAATAAAAATCTCACAAATTGACTCATTATTTTTCTCTCAAACAACTTTCGTTGAGGTTTTCTCTATTTTATTTTATTTCACTCTTTCAATATAATTATGAGAATCTCAATTCTTCAGGTGATTTTACTTTTATTGAAGGTCTCTATTTATAGAAGGATTGCATCAAGTGCAATTCGCTACCTACTAATTTTAAAAGCACCAAAAGGTGCAAACGTCCAAGAAAATTTCAACATTCATTTAATGCTTTGGCTAGATAACCAACAATTTTACCAAACAAGTTGTTGTTAGTATGAGAGAAACTTATTTGACCTTTTTAAGCAAGGTCTCAAATTCGAACCTTGTAGATGAAAAAACGTGATTGCTATAAGAGAATCTCACTAAAGATGACCAACAAGGTTTCATAATTAAAAAAAGAAAAGACAACCAACAATTCCCCCCCCCCCCCCCCCTCTCGCCAAAAGGAAAATATCCTTATATTAGTTGGGGATTGTTGCTAGACCTCTGCAACTTCCTTACAAGGTTCTAACTTTTCTTTAGTTAGGACTTTTGTCACCATATTGCCATGTTGTTTTGGAGTGAATTTTATTAACTTGTAGTTTACTTTTCAACAGATCCCAGATTCAGTGGTATCTCACATCAGTGTGTTTTGACCATGAATGAAATTAATGTCGAGTTTTTGTTGAGATGATTTGTTTTGACTATTGCAATGGAGAATAAAGCTTCTTGATTATGAATTCTTGTAGGGACTTCTTTATCTACATGATCTCATCACACCCTTGAATTATTAGGATGTATTTATTTTTGTGGTGTTTAAAGCAATGCACTTTTGTAGTCATCGGTGTCATGAGATAGGTCCCCTGCAAAAGTAATCAAATATCCTTATATAAATTTCTTAAATCGACATCTCCTACCATATATGTATTTGAATAACTAAGAAACATTAAATTTCCATTGTCAAGTGGCAATTCCCCTTCAATATTTTAGTATCCATCTCAAAACATTCTAATGCTTCTTTCTTGGGTTTGATAGGAATATGCTTATAGCTTTTATAGCATAAGAAATGTCTGACTTTGTACAAACCATTGCATACGTATGGCTTCCCATTGTAGAAGAATAAAACATTAATCATTTCTTCTTTTTCTTCTCTATTCTTTGGACATTATGTCCTGTTGAGTTTGAAATGACCAAGTATGGAACATTCACAAGTTTGAGATTATGCATGTCAAACCTTTCAAGAACTTTTCGATATAGTCTTCTTGTACATCCATTACATTTTTCTAGAGTGATCTTTGAGGATCTTCATTCAAGAATTTTCTTTACTACATCCAAAGACAATTTTTTCTTAAACACAACACGTTTTGAAAAGAATCAATAGATTTGAAAAATGCTTTCTTTCCTAGCAAAAGATTTTCTTTAATCCTTCTTGAGAGCACCTATCTTTTCCAACAATCAACATATGACAAAAGTATGATGAATTTATCATTCTCATAGTTATTCACGAAAAACATTATGGGCTGCTAACATCCTTTTGAATTATGCTTGGTTGCTATGAGATTGAAATTGTTATACCATTGTATTAGAGCTTGGTGCAGAGACTATTAAGACTTTTCTTCAAGGAGCACACAAGGTGTTTTTATGAAACCTTTAGTTTGCTCATAACACAACGATTTGCGTTTTTCCACCTATTCCTAGGGTTATTGTGATGGTTACGTCTCCCTTAGCTAAGAGTTAATTCCCTTTTTTGATGAAGGGTTACGGCAATTATTCTTCTCTTGCATTTGGATGTTAATTCCACATTAAGAATTTTTGGGTGCAATAGTTGGAGCCCTATTGTTTTTTATTTTTAGACTGTTCTTTATGTCATGATAAATAACATTGAATTTTTCCTTTTTCTTTGAAAGTGTCCCCAAGGCATGTCTTCGTTACCTTTGGTGGTAGGTTCATTGGTCCTTTTTGAAAGGACCTCCTAGGGAGTCTAGCCTCCATGTGTTGATCCATTGTTGAATTTTAAGGTTGAAGTTGGCCTCCTACAGTTAGATCTTGAATTAACACCTTGGAAATTCTGTGAGCTTGAATTGTTATGCCATCGAGCATGGGGGTAAGAGGAGGAAATTAAAGCCACCAAGGTAGGCATATATATATATAGTGTCTGTGTTCAATAAGCTTGGTACATACTTGCAAGGGTCCTAAAAAATCATTTTTTGATGTCCTAATCATGACCCCTAGCAAGTAGGTTGTAACTTGTAACTCTCTTGTGACATTATATTTTTTTTGTTCTATGTGGCATTATATTTACTCAATCAATTCTAAACACAAAAATATAAATATTTATAATGAATAAAAACATGAGTGGAAATTTTCTTTTGATTAAATAAATAAAATCAATGTTGACATAAAACATAACAACAATACAAGAAATGAATTAAAATAAAATAGATTTTTATAATTTCCCGTGATTGTATCATGTCTAATTGTCACACTAAGCTATGTTCATGTACAGAAGAAGAATATTTAGAATCAATTGTGTATAGAGATAATAAAGAATTAAATAAGTTTTAAATTTCTTAAAATTAAATATTTTTTTTTATAAATTTCTATATACTCTTTATTCTTTTTTTTTTGTTTTTATCTTCTCTCTATTTTCTCTCACATAAGGTATATATTCTTAAAATTAAATAATTTTATAATTTCTCATAGTTATATAGTGTCTAGTTGTCAATGGACTATGTCCATGTACAATTGAAATGTATTTAGAGTCACTTGTGTTTAGAGATAAAAATGAATTAAATAATTTTTATATATTTCTTTTATCATTTTTTTGTAGTTTTGTCTTCTTTCTACTTTCTCTCACACATAGTATATATTTTTAAAATTGAATATTTTTTTAATTTCTCGTGATTGTATGCCGTGTCTAGTTGTCTTGGCTACACACATGTATAATAGAAGTGTATTTAGAGCCACTTGTGTTTAGAGATAAGAATGAATTAAATAATTTTAAATTTCTTAAAATTAATTATATATTTTTATAATTTTTCTATATATTCTTTATCCTTTTATCTCTTCTTTTCTCTATTTTCTCTCACATAGTTATATATTCTTAAAATCAAGTAATTTTTATAATTTGTCGTGTCTAGTTGTCAGCGGCTACGTCCATGTACAATAGAAATGCATTTATAGCACTTGTGTTTAGAGATAAAAATGAATTAAATAATTTTTAAATTTTTTAAAATTAAATAACTTTTATAATTTTTCTATATATTCTGTTTCTATTTCTCTCTTTTTATCTTCTCTATATTCTCTTACATATATATATATATATATATATATTCTAAAATTAAATATTTTTTATAATTTCTTGTGGTTATGTCATGTCTAGTTGTCAGCGGACTACATCCATGTATAATAAATAAAAGTGCATTTAGAGTCACTTGTGTTTAAAAATAAAATGAATTAAATAATTTTTAAAGTTCTTAAAATTAAATATCTTTATATAATTTTTCTATATACTCTTTATCATGTTCTCTTTTTTTATCTTCTTTTTACTTTCTCTAACACAAGGTATATACTCCTAAAATTAAATAATTTTTATAATTTCTCGTGGTTGTGTCATGTCTAGTTGTAATGGGTAAGTCCACATCATGGTTTTAGAGATAAGAATAAATTAAATAATTTTTAAATTTCTAAAAATTAAATAATTTTTGTATAATTTTTTATACACTATCATTTTCTATCTTGTTATCTTATCCTCAATTTCTCTCACACAATGTATATATTCTTAAAATTAAATCATTTTTATAATTTCTTGTGGTTTGTGTTGTGTCTAGTTGTCAGTGGGTTAAGTACATTTACATTAGAAGTGCATTTAGAGTCAATTTTGTTTAGAGATAAGAATGAATTAAATAATTTAAAATTTCTTAAAATTAAATAATTTTATAATTTTTCCATATTTTTTATCATTTTCTCTTCTCTCTACTTTCTCCCACACAGGGTTTAATTCCTTAAAATTAAATAATTTGTATCGTTCCTTTTAGTTATGTTGTATCCAATTGTTAGGATTACATTCATGTTCATCAAAAGTTCATTTAGAGTCCCTTGTGTTTAGAGATAATAATGTATTAAATAATTTTTAAATTTCTTAAAATTAACTATATATTTTTTAAATTTTTCTATAGAAAAAAATGAAAAGCCAGATTATTTTTAAGTTGTTTAATAGAAGAAAAATGAAAAAAAAAGACAAAAGATATGCCCCCTCCCCCTCTCTCTATATATATAATAATCAACTACAATGACAATAGTAACAATTTAATGATAAATTATGCACAAGGAGAATAAAAAAAATGTCTTGTTATTACAAACAATTGCCAAATAATATCAAATGCAAACCAAAGTAATACTAGTAAAAGAGATGTCCATCAAATCATAAATCACAATACAAATCCATAAGAAAAAACAAAGAACCCCAACACAAACACAACAAAATATACCTCAAACTCAAAGTGAAAAGAATCCATACTCATCAAATACCACATATGCTTCTAAGTATAAAAAGCCAACTTAGTATATATGAGTAAGCCTCAAAATAAGAGTGTGATCTAGACATAATAAACTCTTCACATTCTTAATGGATGATGTTCATTTGGAGTGTACGAGATAAATAAAATTTACTTTATTTTTACTAATTTGATGATATCATTTTGACCTGAAATTTGGAAAATAAAAAAGAATTGATGTGGATCATTGAGTGAATCCAAAGTTCAAGAATTGTTTAACTAGGTGAATAAAGACTTTTACTTTTCAACTTATTTTAATATTATCCAAAAAAAATAATTTTTATACCCATCTAAACATCAACATCAACATTAATAACATTTTTAGTCTAACTAATTGAGGTTGGTAGTAGATGAATTCAATAATAAATATGATGGGATTAAAAAAAAGTGGAAGAGGAAAAGAAAGAGAAAGGAGAAATAAGATAAAAGAAAATAAGACAAAAGAAAAGAAAAGAGAAAGAGGAAGATGAAGAGGAAAAAAATAAAATAGAGACACTCTTCCTTATTTTTCTCTCTCATAAAAAAAATCTAATTAAATACAATGTCAAATTAATTACTTTCATTTTTTATAATTTACTTTTTTTCTTAAATTTGAAATACTTATTTAATTATTTAAATTAATCATAGATACTTTTATAATTTAAATATTTTTAGAGTAAATATCCAATTTTTGTCCTTGGAAGTAGGAGACAATAACAAATTAATTTTTAAAAGATGAAAAATTTAAATTTATACATGGATGTGCAAAAAGTTTAACAACTTTCCTGGTATTAAATGTGTGAAAATATTTTATTATTAAATTGTGATATTTAAGAATATTTTTATAATAAATTACATTTTTGAAGAATCAATTTGATGTTAAATTAAAAAATTAAAAAAACTAATTTATCAATAAATTATCTGCATTGTATAGACTAAATTTGATTTTACATATTTCATAGAGACTAATTTGTTATCATCTTATATTTTTATGTATTTACATTTGAAAACAAAATTATTTAAATCAAAATCATTCTTATATCATGATTGTCCACTATCCAATGGGTGAAGCTGAATTTACAATAGGCTGAATTTGTGAGAAAAAATCTGATTTGATTCCTGCAAAATATATTATTGGAAGGGGTGATGAATATATTAAGTTAGACTAAAGGACCCAAACGTTTGGGGGTTTAGAGAAGGTTTTTACATTTTATTCGTTCTCCGGTGAAACAGAAACAGAGAGAGTGAGAAGAAACGAAACGATGGAGGGAGGAGTATCCTACGCGCGCATGCCTCGTGTCAAAATCCGCGAGCTGAAGGACGACTACGCCAAGTTCGAGCTCCGCGACACCGACGCGAGTATCGCCAACGCGCTGCGGCGCGTGATGATCGCGGAGGTGCCGACGGTCGCCATCGACCTCGTGGAGATCGAGGTCAACTCGTCGGTGCTCAACGACGAGTTCATCGCGCACAGGCTCGGCCTCATTCCCCTCACGAGCGAGCGCGCCATGTCCATGCGCTTCTCACGTGACTGCGACGCCTGCGACGGTGACGGACAGTGCGAGTTTTGCTCCGTCGAGTTTCATCTTAGGGTTAAGTGCATGACCGATCAGACCCTCGATGTTACGAGCAAGGATCTCTACAGTTCTGACCCTACTGTGAGTCCCGTTGATTTCTCTGACCCCTCTGCCACTGACTCCCCAGACAGCAACAGGCGCGTTTCTTCAACTTTTTTTTTTTTTTTTTTATATAGGAAAACCTAGTTTTTTAAAATGGGTTTTGTCGATTTCAACTGGCCATTTGATTTTTTCAAATGGGTCGTCGTCGATTTCAATTGGGTATTTGGTTTTCTCAAATGGGTCGTCATCGAGTTCAAATGGATATTTTGTTTTTTCAAATGGTTATTCATCGATTTCAACTGGGTCTTCTTCGTTTTCAACTAGGTATTTGACCTTTTAATATGGGTATTCTTTGTTTTCAACTGGGTATTTGGTTTTTTGAAATGGGTATTTGTTTTTGTTTTTTTTTTTTTTTCGAATGGGTGTTCTTCCTTTTCAATTGGGTATTTGTTTTATTTTTTTTCTTATGGGGGGTTCTTTGTTTTCAACTGTGTATTCAGGGGGGTTATCATTGTGAAGTTGAGACGCGGACAAGAGCTGAAGCTGCGAGCGATTGCTAGGAAGGGGATTGGGAAGGATCATGCTAAATGGTCACCTGCTGCGACTGTCACTTTCATGTATGAACCAGAGATTCATATAAATGAGGATTTGATGGAGACCTTGACTCTGGAAGAGAAAAGAGAATGGGTTGACAGTAGTCCAACCCGTGTCTTTGAAATTGATCCAGTGACACAACAGGTTCGGTTTTTATCGTTTGTTCTCTTATAATTTTGGTTATGCATTTTTCACTAGTGTTATCTGATCCATATTCTGTGCAGAATTAATAATTACCTAGCCTCTCTTCTTCTGGGTTTGATGATTAAATGGTAGTTTGATTAATTACTGGTGCAGTGATGCATATATTACTTTTTGCAATTTATCTTAACATTTGCATGTCAATTACTTTCCTTGCGATTTTATGCTAAATTGCTAATCCCTAATCCTGAACATTGTATGTCTCTTTAACCTTTTGGATTGAAGTGGAGTAGAAAGTGAAATTAGAGGCATACTATTTTATGTGTTCAATGATGGACATTAGTAATTTGATGTTTTGAATGCATAATTCTTCTTGTGAACGAAGTAAGCAATCTTCGAGATTGGTTTTTTAGTTGTTTATAGAAACAGCCTCTAAGATAGGCTTTACATTATCACATAGAGAGTGCACATGCAGTAAAACTAAGAAACAACTATTCTTCATATTTTGGTTGTGGCCACCTGGAAAATATTATATCTCCTTCCAGAGAATAAGCATTAGAGTGATAATGTTTTGTAAAGTTCCTGCTTTATCTTGGAGTAAGGATGCTATTCAAATATACATGACCTTAGCACTCGCATATTCAAATATACATGACCTTAGCACTCGCATATCCCTTTAGGTAGCCTTCATCACTCCTAATCTCAAGGTAATGTAGCCCAAATCACTTGGAATCTCACGGTAGTTTAAAAGCAAAATTCTTCTGTCAACCCTGAAAATCGGGGAAAGTGAACAACCGCATACACAATAATTGTGGAATGTCTGTACAACCACTTGTACTTGATTCTGGAAAAGACTTTACATAACTCAAGCAGTTATTAATAGTGTCCTAGCAGAGAATTGATTTGTGGTGTGTTTTACCTTTGTGGCTGTCATAGCTGCAATCAGTCCCAAAAAGCAGTCGTTTGCTGCCCTATAGTGTCCCCTTTGTTGAGGACTTTTTAAAAAATCCTTGTTTTACCCTTGAAACAGTTCCCTCTTGGGGAATTTTATAGGCCAAAGTTGACATTGCCACTCTTTATCAGAACGTTAGAAAAAACTAACACAAGGGAATTTTATAGGCCAAAGTTGACATTGCCACTTAGTGGTATACATATTTTTGTCTATTTTGAAATGTTGATACCTGGTAGTTAATACCCTTTTATAGGTTCTATTATGTATTGTCCAATACACAATACACATTTGATTACGAGTCCTTTAATTCATATTATGTATCGCTGAACAAAAATATTAAATTTTGCTACCCTTCAAAATCAAATGTTTTGTCTCGTTGTCATGAGTCCTTCTTTGATATATTATGTATTGTTGAACAAAAATTTTCTACCCTTCAAAATCAGATGGTGTTGTCTTGAGGTCATTTATCATACTATGTATTTGGCATTTATTAGGTCATGGTGGTTGATCCTGAGGCATACACATATGATGACGAGGTGCTTAAGAAAGCAGAAGCTATGGGCAAGCCTGGGCTTGTAGAAATCATTGCGAGGCAGGATAGCTTCATATTCACTGTTGAGTCTACCGGAGCAGTTAAAGCTTCTCAATTGGTTCTAAATGCCATAGAAATTCTCAAGCAGAAGTTGGATGCTGTGCGGCTATCTGAAGATACAGTGGAGGCCGATGATCAGTTTGGTGAGCTAGGTGCACATATGCGAGGAGGTTGATTAATTTCTGTTAGAAGGATATCAGACTTGTTTCCCAGAATTTGTTTCTTGCTTGTCTTTAACTGAATACCTGCATAATGTATTAACTTGTTGAGCCAAGGGATGCTAATTAGTTATTACTATGATTACCATTTGAAGATAGATAGCTTTCACATTTATAATACTTAGCTTGCCAGAAACAGTGGCTACCATATGGTAATTTTATTTTTTAATCACAAACAGGAGCTCTATCCTCCTCTTATCATCTGGCTTGGGGAGAGGGATATGATTAAACGGATTAAGTAGTTCTCCCAAATAGTTAGGATCACTTGGGCTGTGAAGCTTTTAAAATATTTTACCGAGTATTTATCATGTTTGTTTTCTTTTTTGTTTATAATGGTCAAAAGGGATAACTCATTGGTTTGTAAACAAATGAAAAAAGTAATGTGATCTTTCTATTACACGGAGAGGCCAAATTGCAGTTTTTAAAGTCTTAAATTGAATTGCAACTACAATTACGACCATTTTTTTTATCGACAGATGTTGGCGATTATGGTCATATCTGTAAGTTTTCCTACAACTGTAGTAAATGCAAGGAAAGAACATGGTGCGTTTAATGAGTAATTAAGACTTAATGGACTAGAAAAGTAGCTTGTGTCCAGACCGTGTTAGAATTCAGCTTCAGTAAACTTACGACTTAGTGCCCGAGATTAATTAGCTAATTCTATAAAAATGACTCATTAGAGTCTTTTCTTTGCTGTTTTATTTATTGTCATTATATATATATATACACACACACACACAAAACAAATGAATGATTTACAATACCAGGAATGAAAAGAGTGATATCTGGGAAATTTTACTAATACTCGTGTTTCAAGTTTTTATAAATATATATTTTGGTTTTAAACTGTAGGTTTTGATCCTCAAATTTACTTTAACAAAATGGTTATTAATATTTAGTGATTAATATAATGTAGACTTAAAATATATTTAAGGTCTCAATTAAATAACTGAATTTTATTTTGAATCTTTAATAATTATTTTTGCTGTTGTTGAGTTTTAAATGTATTAAAACTTATGTCGAGTCTTCATCATCACATCATGTGACAGACAAATATTCAAAACAAAAGATTAAACAACAAAAAAATTTATTAAAAATCTAAAATAAAATTCGATCATTTATAAAAAAAATCTTTAATATATTTAAACCTATAATATATATCTAGGCATATTACAACCAATAAAGACATTTTGATGATTATTAAAAAGTTTAATATGTACTATTAATATAAATTTTTATATATTATCAAATAATTGAAAATCATGTTTAATAAAGTTGTCATCAAAATCAACATGGTTTGTGATTAGGTGAATGTTATTACATTTTTTAAATTTATATTAAACTCTACTAATAACTTTGAGAACGAAAAGTGACTCAATTCGATTTCCCATAAAGAAACATTGGAAATTATACCTGCTAGCTTCACAGAAAACGCTAGAAATCACTTCAATAACGTGTAACCAATCACACTTATACTCGAGCGGCATTTTCTTAATAGAGAAAACCACTGATGTGTTTAGAAATGTATGCCTTTGTTGTTTTATTATCTAAAAGACAGTGAAGTGTAAAAAAAAAAAAAAAAAAAAAATTAACGAGCAAAAATCATTACTGAATATTGATTACTTAATAAGATCCATAATACCTCTGCAAACAGACTTCACAAGCTGCGAGATGTCAAGATTATACGAGCATTAAATAGAATGAACACCTGGTTCTCGCAAAAACAGTAGGAACTTAATATGGCATTGATTTAAACTATTCAGGCGATTACAAAAGGACGCTCAAGTGCGATATACATTTGCTAAAATTTGGGCAAACCTTGGATGATTTACGCTTTATAGACAACTGATCACTAGCAGAAGGTGAATAACTTACCAGCTTCTGTTGGGTATTATATCAAACAACTCACTACTTGTACGCTAATGGACCAGATCTAGAAACTGCAAACCTAGGAAGTGGACTGGGGCCAGTGCTTCCAGAAGTTGAGCCTTCAACAGACTTTACCCTACTACGGCTGGCACTGTAATCCAAAGGCCCGGAACGACGAGCGTTTCTTTGCTTGTTGTCCATACTCCTTAAGCTGCCAATATCATCATAGAGGTGCTCCTGGCTCTGTGATGACGATCCTTTGAAGTACCCTGATTCGTGCCCATAATACTGTGGTGAGTCTCCACCACGATGATGCCTTAAGACAGGAGAAGCGTGTGCGAGCAACACAGCAGGTGAATGACGGGGTGATGCGTTCAGAATTGCCAATGGAGTGGACTGAGTATCTGCGTAGTATTGGCTGTATACTGAACGGAGAATGGCATACGGAACGTGGGATTCCAGCGAGCTTCTTGGAAGGTACGGTGAAATCTCACAAAGTTGGTCTAAGAAGATAAGTTGTGCTACGAGATGAGATCTGTGCATAAATCAAAATACAAAATATATAAGATAACTAACAAATGAAAGAATAATGTTTCGGATAAAAGAGTACTGATGCAAAACCGCAGGTGAAATTCTACTTCAATATATTGCAACATTGCCTACCAAATTAATGTGTAGTTTACAAACACGTGTACAGTCATTTGTGTTTCAACAAAATCATATATATATATATATATATATATATATATTTTTACCTGTGTGTTTCGCTCCAAGAATCCAGGATGATATCTGCAGAGAGTTTCACAAATAACAGCAGTGTGGACTTAATACTAGCTTCGGCTGACATATGACTTGATAATTCGGGATCCATTCCCTCACTAGCATGTCCATTTGTTAAAGACTGTCGATGCTGATGTTCCCGTTCCAATCTAACAAACTCACTTCCGGCAACCACTGCAGAAATGCACCTGCACGGTATTATGTGGTTAGAGTTAGACAAATACCAAAATTAGTATATGCCAATGGCAATGAATAGTTCAGCTTCTCAAATAGTATTAGTTTAGACAACGGAATCAAAATACTAAACGAATAATTTCCAGATACAACCCTGTAGAGTTACTGCATGGAAGTTAATCTACTGGCATTGGGCCATGTTACAACCATACTGACCTTGCCAAGCAATGGATATTGTTACTAAAACCCTCTGTGTCAACATTAAATGCTGTGGTGGACCAAATATTAGATGTCATGAATGTGGCAAATAAGTATGGTAACAAGCCCCATGATCCATCACTTGCACCACCAACTTCCTCCAAAATTGATCTTACCCAAACTGAATCATGATCATTAACAACACCTACAGTATTTGCCACTGTTCTCATTCTCCTGATTTCTTCTTTTTCTGGTACTCCATCAGGTAGATGCTTAACCACCCCATCCAGCAACGAATGTATCAAGGGAGCACCTTCTTCCAGTATAGCACCAGAAGCCTCAGCTAGTAGCCGATCAAAAGCCAATGCAAGGCCTGCCTGAACACAAAAACCAATCACAGTTTCCAGATCAACTATTTGCTTCACAGAAGCTTCTCTTTCAATTCTATCACCTGCATGCAGACTGGTAGCAACTGCTTCTAGCACATCTCGGTTTGAGCGTAGTGAAGTGTCAATGCAATTTAAAAGAGCAGCTGTGTGTTCTTTTAGCATTCTGTCTAACCTGTCTACACCATAACCACCAAAAATACGTACAAAAGCCTGTAATTCCCTGAGATCAGTGACTGATTCTGCAAAATATCCACCAACTGGCCTTGTACTCCTGAAGCATTTATGAATTGGAACAAACAAAATCCCAGCACCTGAAACATCCTTGATTATGTTTTCAATGTACCAATTGCATACAGATTCAGTGGCCGATCCTGTATGTTGATCTGTTGGCTTCTCAAACAAGTGCAGAGAAGAAACTGGTCCTGAAAAGGCTTCTGAAAGCAAAACTTCCCGAATACCCTGAGTAATGTCCATGCTGATGTGCTGCTCTGCAAGATGCACAATGCTAATATGTCTCTTAATCAGTGATTCTAGAACGGTAGGCCGTTGAAGATCGTTATCAGTTTTGAGAACACCAAGCAATCTTCTTCTGAAGTTGCCAAGAATGCATTCTCTCATGTACTGCACAAATAGCTTGATGAGTTAATAATGGCAGAATGAATGATATTTGCTTCAGAAACAGTACAATTTGATATAGAGGGAGTGGATGCATATAAGACTTGGGTTCCATGCACTGATTCATTACTTGAACAGGTGACTAATAATCTGGATCCTCTAAATTGAGTAGTGCACTGAAGAATAAAGTGCAGCATTGATAACCATTGACGAGATAATCAATAACTTAATACTTTTATAAAAATACAAGCATTGGGAAGAGATCATGGACATGTGCCAATCTACTTTAATTTTCCAATCGGTGAATATTATAAGCACTTTGACCCTCAAAATCAGGAATTTAAGAAGGAACAGCTCAACCCATGAACCCAATTGACCTGACCCGAATAAGAACTTGGTTTGGTTCGGATCACTTAATCAGTTTGGTTTAGCATTTACCCAACCCAATACCGTTTCGTTCAGTCTTCAGGCTCCCAGGTTACAAACCTGAAAAACCCAAACCGAACACACCTTACAGCCCCAAATCACTGGAAAGATTAAGCTAAACTTTGACTATATAGCCACCTTAGTCCCTGGAAGTGGAATATGTTGTCACAATTAGTCCATGAAACTAATAAAATGTTCATATTATCACTTTACCTTTTTTTGAATTTTGGACTAATGTGATGGTCTTTACACTTTCAGGGACTTATTTGACATTTTTTTAGTTTCAAGGACTAATGTGACAGTGCCTTCCGATTTCAGGGACTAAAATGGCTATTTCTCCTACACTTTTGAAAGGCCCCAAACCACCCAACCTCTGGAAAATTCAGTGACAAACTGTGAGCTACAAGTTCAGCACCACAAGAGATCCATAAGAATATCTATTTTTTTTAATTGCTTCAAATATTGACCCCCCCCCCCCCCCACAAAAAAAAAAAGATTGTACTTATTTCCAATTTAGATCCATATCTAGCACAATATCCAAAAAATAATGTGCATTTCCATTAAGAAAAGACTCACCTTGTACCTATTTCTCTTCCATTCTATCATCAATATGCTGTACACTAATATCTTCATCATACTTTTATGGTTAAAATATGTTTTTCGTTCTTATAAAATTGGAAATATTCATTTTTTGTCCCTACAAATTTGTTAGTATGTTTTCAGTCCTCCGAAAATTAAAATATACTACTCTTTAGCTCGGATAATAACCATACATGCGTGGCTAACCCTAAATATTTGTTACTGCTCCGAGCTTGACTTCTAGCCAAAGCCAAAGAGTAGTATATTTTAATTTTAGGAGGACTAAAAACATACTAAAAATTTTGTAGGGACAATAAACAAGCATTTCCAATTTTATAGGGACGAAAAATATATTTTAGCCTATTTTTACTGTTTTACAATCCTTCCAGGATTTGCATATCAAAACAACCATGACTTTTGTACTGCTTCAGTTTTATTATATACTGGAGTTAAACAGCCATGCTACAAAGTTTCTCTAAAAGGGCGATACCCATTCAATCATAGATTTCATACTAGCCAAATTTTATGCAATTGATGGCATTATCTATGCTGATTTCGATAGATAATTAAATCTCATGCAGAAAAGAGGAAGAAAAGAAATATCCATCCCCAACCTCTCTCAGTACAAAGACATGGTTTAAAACACATATAGGCTCCATATCATTTAAAACTGAGCACAAATTGGTCAACCTCTGCATTGCAGCTTCTAACCTGTCATTAGAAAAAGCAGACAAATTAAAAGGATATATTATGTGGTTACTCATACATATTTAGGATGGGATTATTATGACATACATTTTGATAGAACCATTATTTTCAGGAAAGCTCTCATGTCCAGGTAAAGGAAAACCGGCAGTTCCTTTTGGAGATTTATATGATGGAATAGAAACTCTTGATGTCTGATTCAGATATGAAGCTGCTTGCTCTGGAAGAAGCTGATGAAAAAAAAATGTTAGTTTTTTGAAATGGGGCAAACATGTTAACTAAAAGTATTTACCTGATTCTCTAGGGCACCAAATCCTCCTTCAGAGTCAAGAATATTTATTAATCCTTCCAATCCTCCCATGATAGATTCAATCAGAGATTCAACATACAGAACAGCATCCCTGCCGATTTTTGTAACCTGCTTGCAGCAAAATTTACAGTGAACACCTATATTCTACATTTTCCACATATTGCTACCATCACACACATAACACCTAATGATCAATTAGGCAGTAGGAAATTGAAGTTTACATGACTGTTAAGTCAATATGAGGTTTCATTTTCAAAGGTAGATGCCATTATTTATACTTTTTGAGTTTTGACCAGTTATGTAATAAGTTTAGTTTGGATTTGCAGTGACATCAGAACCCACAATGACTATGTAACTTTAAACAAACCATTTGAGAATTCCTTCTCATTGAAATTGAAATTAACTAAGAAAAAAAAAATCTAGGTAAGTTGTATGAAGCCTTATAGAATTTTAACAGATACATAAGTACTATTAACTCTATTTGTGTAATAACAAGTTTCTTCAACTTCATTCAACAAAATTATTAACAAAAAATGGAAGATTGTGTTGCAGTAAACATCCTGAATATTTGCAGATCATGTCTTCATGTAAGCAAAACAAAGCAACAAAGTAACACTATAAAAAAAGAAGCATAATGTATCTCCATGCCTCCATCAAAATGTGCGGTTAGTGTTTTACTAATTTTGGTCAATACTTGACTATTTAAAGTATAAAACTTGCCAAGGATTTATTTTTACCTCTTCTGGGACAATCGAAGATGCACACTCTGGAAAACTACTAGCGATCCCAAGCCATGCACAACAATGTTGAGGACGCCCTTCTGGACCAAACATGGTGTTTCTAAAAACCTTATATAGGAATAGGAACATAGTGTGGGTTAAAATGGAAAATAAACTAAAGTGACTAGTAAATTTCAAATTTCATACCCTAAGGTTAAAGTAATAGCATATAAACTAGGCATCATTCTAGAGAAATTGAAGAAATGAATTAGGTGGGATGGAATATGGACACTCACAGCGGTGAGGTGTTGGTGGTAGAAATACAGCCTCCTAAGACTGCCATGCTTTGAAAGCACAGATTCCAATTCATCTACACATCTGCAGAAAAAAAAAGAACCACTATGCCATAATTATCTCTTCAAGTTTTTTACATTTTTTTTAATTTACTATATATAGAGAGAAAATGTCTGGAAGCTCTAATTCAGCTGTTACGCTATGGTAAATTTTTTACACACACGTGGCACATGAATAATTGCATAATACAAGCCATAATCCAAAAATATAATTATACGAAGGCCCTCTAGTAGTTAGGGGTGAACAAGGAACCGTTACTCACCCGAAACCTGTTAAAACCGCATGAAAAAATTGGTTGTCGGATGGTCAGTTTCAGGTCTCAGTTTAAAAAAGTGGAAAATTCGGTTTCACATGGTTAGCCACAGGCGGGTGCGGATTGGAAAAAAGTAACCATCGATACCCGCACCCGACCGAATTTACTTAATAACATGCTGGTTTTACTTCTATGCTTCGTTCAAAACTTAAAATATTATTATAACTTACAATGCTAAAAAGTTCCATAATGAGTGATAATTGCTACCTATAGCTACACACTTACTCCACGCACGTTTTCCTACTTTCTTCTTTCACCATTCATTTTCCTCTTCTTTTTGCTACAGCTACCTACCACTTCAACTTCTTCTCATCTCAATTTCAATATCTTCTCTCACTCTCTTTCAGTTCTACAAGGTTGTTTTAACGTGGGTGTGTATCTCTCTTTCTCAATCTTTCACCTTTCTTCTTTTTGTTTTCTGTAAGAGTTTAGGTGCTAAAGTCATTCGCACCACCAACGAAGAGGAGTCCGGCCACGTACATAAGGAACTCTCAATGTCGACTTGAACCAATATGATCTTTTGCAAGGAAGATGACATTTGAAGCATAGAATACGAGTGCAAACAGATGTTCAAATCGATTCAACCCACCCGTTTTGACCCATGACCCGCAAACCCGTAACCCACCTTATCAGATGGAAACTGCGGTCGGATATGGGCCAATATATTAGATAGTTCAGTTTGTGCAGATTGGATATTTTAAACCCGAATCCACCTGTTGAACACCCCTACTAGTAGTAATATAAAAATTATAAAAGCATTTTATAAAAGAGAAGAGAGTACAAGGCAGAAGATCAAGATGTCCTGCTAGTAAAACAAACGGGCAGGGATCGGTCCCTATGAATATGTGGGTTACTAAAAGTCAAAGAAACATAGGGCAGACAGCAAGAAATCTCCAGCAAAAAGATCTAGCGTTATGCTCCTCAATTGAATATACTAATTCATAGTACAAAATTAAGTTCATCTACATAAATATTTATAAATTATTGATATGTTCATTTGTCTGTCTAAAAGGCCTGAAGATAAATCAATTGTCCCCCAAACTAGGAAATAGATTGATAAAGGCCAAAATTGAGATTTTACTTGGAACTGGTGAGTTAAGATCATAAATTGCAGGTTCATAACACAAATCATAAGATCCTATGAAATTCATATAAAGATTTAATTAAACTTAAAAATCCTTAAGAATGTCACTATTAACAAATCATAAGTCACACATAACAACTTAAACATAAGAAATATCAAATACCAAGTTCTTAACAAGTGCCAAGACATTAAACTTGAATGCCAGAAATATAGTATAATCTAAGCGGCAGAGATTGGGTTTGAAGACTTTCAGTTCTGTTCAGCAACTTCAAATCAGACTATTACAGGACAGTTGGGCTTTCCCTTTCCTATTCCCAGTGATACAGACACAGAAGAGAAGTGGAAAATAGAGAATCCAGCAGCTACCAAAGCATATGCACAGAAGAGAAGAGGAGAAATGGAGTTACTCAGCGGTGCCATTTCGCTATCCATTTTTCCTGCACTAATGCTAGCGCTACACACTTGTCGACCAATCACCAATGGAAGAGATGAAGACTGATGGAGGAGAAGAGGAACTGGACAGCAGTCCAGTGATAGGTGTTTTGGGTGTAAAGAAGAATGTCACAAAATGGGGTAAGGTTTGGCTGATTTAGGGTTTTCAGGAGTGCAGCATTATGGGTCACAGGTCAGAACATCAACACAGATTTGTTAGGCGCAGTGACATTGCTAAATCCGACGCTCTTACATGGCGATGTCCCAGATTGCAATTCTGATTGAGATCGTGATTGCAGCATTATGGGTCACAGGTCAGAACATCAACACAGATTTGTTATGCGCAGTGACATTGCTAAATCCGACGCTCTTACATGGCGATGTCCCAGATTGCAATTCTGATTGAGATCGTGATTGCAGCACAACCAACACTTGAGATAGTAAAATCATACAATCTTATGCAAAAGATCACGATTTTGACTATACTAAGGTAAATCCTTTTTTTTGTATACTTTCTATAAATAGAGTGTGTGTGTGTGTGTGTGTGTGTGTGTGTTGGGGGGTAGAGAAAGGGGATTAAATATCAGAATAGCATAGGTAAACAAAACAAAATTGCGAATAAAAACCTGGACCAATTGTAAGCAGCATTCCCTTCTGATAATAATCCTTCTTTGCCAGTGGAAACTGTAGCTTTCTCCAAGTGCCTAATGTTTATAGATGAACGTGAAGATGTGACTATCAATAAAATTGATAGCCAATCCTTTCGAAAATCCTGAAAATAGTATTAGTAAGTGTTAAGTGCGATAAAAGATTAGGTTGACTATAACTAGAAAAGAACAAAGAAAAATGACAGAAAGAAAAACTATAAACTAAGGTTCTGACACTAAGAGCTATACAAACTTACAACCTTTGCATGCATTAGCACACTAGCATGACTTTTTTCTTCTTTACCATACCAATGACTTCATTAATAAGCAAATGATGCGCACAAGTTGTATTGAATGAAACAAATTCTACACAAAGGTGGCAAGTGGCAACTTGGTTATGGTTATTATGTCTATTGGGAAAAACCCAGGTCCCACATCGGCTAGAGATAAGGCCAAAATAGAATATATAAGTGGGAGGCAAACCTTCCTATGAGCTAGCTTATGAGGTTGAATTAGGTCCAAACCCACATTCTAAGAATGTCAATGCAAGTATATTTAAATAAAAGATTATAATGAACTGTAATCCAAAATACATATATGTCCCACATTCAAGATGTTAAAAAAAAAGGCCCAGTACAGATGTCCCACATACCGACAGATCGCAAGTGATAGCAGATATATTTTCACCCTGTGGTTTTGGCAAGTTTTCAAGGTGGTGAACAATCTGCTGAAGAAGTCCTTTCAAGCTAGCCTCAATATCAAGAGCCACCATTCCAGGGGTTCCTAGTAAAAACCGGATTCTTCCAGCACAGGATGAAAGATATGACAATGAGTAACCTCGAATTGCTGCACTCAAATCAAATGAAACAACATTTAACAACCAAAATATCCATGAAAAAAAAAATAAAGGGAAAGAAATGCTAGTGTAGCAACTGACTCTTGTACATAAAGGAAAAAATAAAGCATTTTTTAATTTGAAGCAGGGATCATTTATTAATTCAAAGCAGGGATCATATATTAGTAACAGTCAAGCTCTCAAGATATTATTCACCAAATTCCATATCTTTCTCATATTCCACAGCTACAATACCAGAGATTTATCCCGACTCCATCATCTAGAAATAATGACTCTTGACCACTAGCCGAAGGCTCCACAAATACAAAATAACGATAATCTTTTTACAATTTTACAATATGCAGAGATGTGCACAGGTACTGCAGTTGCCATGGATATGAGAGTTCTCCCATTATAGAACTTTAGTTTAAAGAGAAAGGATCAGTTAGGCCCTAAATCTCAAATTCTAAGACAAACAAGTCAACTTTTTCAATTTAACAAATGTGCAATATAGAAATTTAAATGCATATAGCAGTTTAAAAGTTAAATGCATAATTTTTTTAATGGAAGTATTTTAACATACTTTGGTGATAATCAAAAACACTTGTTTAATACTACATTTGGTCCTTAATATAAGAAACAAATAACTAATTCATACAAACCAATGAAAATAGTTTAGTTAATTTTACTTAAGGGTAAAATATGTTTGGGGTCTCATAAAATTTGAAAAATATCAATTTCATCCTCATAAAAATTTTCGTATTAATGTGGTCCATGTAAAAATAAAACATTTTTGCTAGTCCTCAGTGGAAACTCCCCATTAGACGGTTCGCTGATGTGGCTAACGAACTTAATTACTTTCTCTTTCTACCTTCAGACACCGGAACCCATTATTGCTTCATCTTCCCTCCTAATCTCATCAGAAAGGGCAAGAAAATAGCCCAGGAAGGGATGAAAATTTACAATTTTTGGGGGTGTTTAGCCTCCAAAAATTGTTTAATTCATTTTGGGGGGTTTTAACCGTCACAAATTGTTTAATTCATTTGTAATCAAATTACACGTGAAAGTTTGTTAGCTACTTCAGATTACTATCTAACGAAATTATCACTGAGGACCAACAAAAATGTTTTATTTTTACAAGGACCAAATTAATACTTTTCAAATTTTACAGGGACCCCAAACATATTTTACCCTTTTAATTAATAATGTCTTAAATTTAAATTTTATTCTAGAAATACCCATAGAATTAAATTGTTTAATTGAGTGGTTATATTTAATGACATTTCTTGCAATACAAGGGATAAATTTACAACCAATGAGTATGGTTTATATTGTTTAGAGGCCAATGAACGCATCTATTTGCATGGGGAATGAGGGCATGTCATATTTAATAGATTTCATAATAAACTAAGGGTATAAAAGAAAATTAGCAATTAATACATTTGAAAATGAGTCTATGTTTCTAATAACTAGGACAAAAAAAATACACCATTTTGTTTCTTATATAATGACCAGAGGTAGTATCCTATTCCCTAGCTATAGGATAAATTAGTATACATAAAGCTAATCTAACCTGCAATGTATTTGCGTACCAAGCAACATAAATGATCCATTCCATCTAACAGAAATCCAATTGTTGGGTCATTTGGATCCTGAAAACATGATCATGAAATTTTAAGTCAACCACCATATCAATAGATTCAAACTATATGGTTAAAGAAAATTAGAGAACATATAATAAGAGTTTTTCACCC
The DNA here is from genome assembly GCA_007407185.1 of Glycine tomentella. Taxonomy (NCBI): domain Eukaryota; kingdom Viridiplantae; phylum Streptophyta; class Magnoliopsida; order Fabales; family Fabaceae; genus Glycine; species Glycine tomentella. The sequence goes on along the minus strand of PYAF01004542.1, from coordinate 439,009 downwards.
AACGACAGCCCTTTATCAAACTGGTTATCAAATTAGGACATTTTTCAAACCATTTATCAGCATGTCTACTACTACTAGATGACATTTTTTTTTTCACATGATACAGTCCCTATATCAAATTTGAATCTTTTCCCCTTCTCCTCCCTTTCAAACCACACAAGGACTATTATTTGAAAAGCTGGGAAAATTGTCCATGAAGTATACACAGATGCAGACTCTGTAGGGTTTGTTGTTGATAAGAGACCTACCCGAGGGTATTGTATGTTTTTGGGTGGTAACTTGGTAACATGGAAGAGTGAAAAGCAAAATATGGTTGTAAGGTCTAATGCAAGGTAGAATTCCGTATTATAGATCAAGGGATTTGTTAACTATTATGGATGAAAATTATACTTGATCTCAAGATTAAGTATGAAGCTCTTTTGTGACAATAATTCTACCAATATAGCACACAATCCAACTCAACATGATGGGACGAAATATATTGTAATAGGGTAATAGGCTAGCATTTCATCAAGGAAAAATTAGATACTAGTCTCATAGTGACTACTACATATGTCCCTTTGGCTTTAGTTGGCATATTGACCAGAAGTCCATAAGACTTCCCACGTAGCACTTCCAAGATCTTATGTATAAGTTGAGTTGAGAATTAATAAATATCCACTCACCAGCTTGAGAATAAGTGTTATACTTCAATATTTTTCCCTTATTTGTATAGATTTAGTTTGCTTAATTCTTGCAATTAGGATTAATTCTCATTGCTTCCGTATTTCCTATATGTCTATATTTGTAGTCTAAAATTACTAGGGATAGAATATATTTTAAGGCAGTATAATTGTACCCTAACATTATAAAATTGTAAAAAATGATATTCACTTTTCCTCATAATTCAAGTTTTCAAGTGTCAGGCCAATTCATTTCTAATATGGTACGAGTCTTGATGTTGGCCACCCACATATGTCCAACCCAGAAAACTTCATATTCTAGATTTCCACAATCTGGTCATAGACAAGAGGAGTGTATTTAATCATTTAATGTGTGCCACACCAGCAAAAAAAATGGCCAAAATAGTCCTCATAAGGTTGGGGCAATATTCACCCCTTGTATTAGTTTTTGGGGTTGAGTTAAACCAAGTCCAATTCTAATAGTTTTAGAAAGCCCTAATTTTGTAATTTGCTTAGAAAAGAGCACTAGTTTGATTAAAAAAGGCAATAAAAGAATAATAAACAAAAGCTTACTATGTCCACTGGTACCACTCGAGTAGTTTTAGATCTTGATGATGCAATTCCGACATGTTGGAAATACCATATCACTTCACATTGGGCTAAAGCCAAGGCAGAAAACACCATCTGCGACAAAGATTAAATCCTCTCAAACGAATTATTTTAAAAAGGTGAAGATACACGAAATACTAAAAGAAAATTAACTAACTAATTACAAAGCTAAAAACAAGTATAGTACTATGCTCAAATTAATTTGAATTGACATACCACACTGAGTCCACAGAAGAGAAGACAAGTCTAGAAATGTATACGAAGCCTACTTAGCTTAACATGCTAACAGCCTAACAGTAACACTAACTTCTAAGTATCTATACATAAGCATGTCAACCAGTTAAAGGTGTACCGAATATAAACAGAACAGTCACAAACTATTTGGGCTCAGTTTTGTTCAGTTCAGTTATTATATTGATAAGGTTGAATATAACTTTAGGCTGCTAAGCTCTTATATATACAGCTTCATTAAGAATAAGGAATATCAACTTTTTTTTTGGTGAATTTAATATCATTTTTATATAGTATTTAGCATATACGTATTTCTTCATAAGATATGCAGATTATCCTCCTTTTCAAGTACAAATTGAGTATGTGCACTCTATGATTCACCAATCACTGCCAAAATGTATTATAGGAAAGAGAGGACAGAAGTCATTTTGATTTGAGCTAGCATTTTTGTTTATTTAAGCTTCTCGTCACAGGTAATGTGGAACTTCAACACACTATGCCTAACATATACAAGAGTAATGGACTTTATTGTATTGATTAAATAATAGGGATGCTAATTTTTGCCCAAGTTCCCCTTAGGAGCATCAAATCCAAAAGGCATTAACAATGATTAGGTATGAACAGAAGAACTGTCACCATCATCAGACTATAAACGAAAGTTTTAGCAGCAAATTTCAAATAGAAACCACATAAGCATCATATCAAGTATCTTTGAAAAAAATCTGAAAATTAAACAAATAAAATTATTTGTAGAACCTTTTAGGAACAATTATCCACTTGGTTAATTAAGTTATTAAATGGTTACACATTAACCCCTCTTTGAACATTATTATTTGGTTGAGTAACTAGAATTCTAAAAATATTTTTCTATAGCTCATTTCTTGTAATTTTATAAAGATTTCTAGTCTCTTAATGATATGAAACAACAAAAGGATAGGTAATAATATGCTCTTGTGTAACAGTGAATCAAGAATATTTATAAGCAAAACAATACCAAAAGTTTCAGTAACAAATGTCAGAGACACCATTTTTTTCATGCTTCAAAATGCCAAAAGAAAGACACCTGAATGTTAGGGGCCAACAGACTGGGCTGATCCGTAAAAAACAGCACCATTCTCCCAATCTCTTGTTTCAATAAAATTCTCCTTTCACGATGTATGGCATCACAAGATAATATTGCTTGCTCATGCACTTCACTGAAAAAGTCAATCAGTTTTGTGATTAGCACTGCCAATTGTAATAGTAAGGATGAATAATCCCTCAAAAAATGAAAAAAGAAAACAAACCCCAGAAAAGAGTAACAAATATCTACATAAACAAAGTAGAAGAGTTGCAAGAGTAATTTCAAGTAATAAATAACCATACAGAATGTTTTCCTTCAGATAAAAGAAAATAATAATTTATTCTTTATTGTTGCCTCCTTGGATTCAGAAGGCCATCATTCAGTTAAGTTTTTTGAAGTGAACCACTTCGTGCCCAACCCCGGCAATTTCGCTCAGAAAATAAAAGTATATGCAAACTCTATAAAGAGGCTAAGAAAACCATTGGACCCCATAAAATAAAACATGTAAGTGTCAAATCTTAAACTTCCCTAATTCTAACCTTAATAAAATAAGCATTCCAAGAACTGAAAAATGGTACACAATTAAATTCTTATGCATGGCTTATCAAATGGGTAAAAAGACTTTAGTGATACCGCAAAATTTGCTATATCCCTTCTATTATACTCCCTCCAGTCCTTTATATAAGAAACAAATAACTAAACTAATTCATCAAGACCAATAAAAGTAGTTTAGTTAATTTTAATTAATAATGTCAGAAATTTAAATTTTATTCCAAAAATACCTATAAAATTAAATGATTTAAGTAGTGGTAATATTTAATGACACTACACATAATTCAAGGGATAATTTTTTCCACCAATGAATTTTATATTGCTAATAGGTAAATAAATGAAATCACTTACATGGAGAATGAGAAGATTTCACATTAAAGAAAGGGTATAGAATGAAAATAGCAATTAATACATTTGAAAGTGGGTCCATGTTTCTTATAATTAAGACCAAAAAAATGGACTCAATTGTTTCTTATATAAAGGACCAGAGGGAGTATTTAATTTTAAGAAAGTGCATCAAATAATCAAGGCATGTCCAATAACTGGACAAGAATTCATAAGTACTAAGCCTTTGTTTACATAGTTTTTGTTTCAGTCTTCTAAGTTTAGAATGCATAACTGCTTTCATTATTATTCCAAGACAATTTAGAGAATTCAGTCACCAAATCACTGAAAATAGCAACCTGGAATAATCATGGACAACTCACAAGATTTCACTATCTTGACCTCTCTCATTCCCTCTGACACAATAATATATTTAAAAGGAATTCCGTATGTACCTTATCATTTTCTCAACCTGTTTTGCAACATTATACTCCAAATCTGCCTCTTTTTGCTTTGTACGTCCAGATTTTGCCATCCTCTTAGATTCTAATATTCGAGGAAGAACGTACAACTGGTAATCCTCGTGCAGTAATATGTACTGTGTAATGATTATTACAAAATTGTCAACTACTGTAGTTAAAGACATTGTTTCAAAGCCAATAGGCAAAAATTACCTCATCTCTGAATAATGTGAGCACTAAATTTTCCTTCAGTACAACCTGAAATACCAAGACCAAACAGAATTAAGGAAGTAAACTTAGCATAACTATAATCCACATAATATCAATATAAAATCTTACTGTAAATATAACAACATTTGGATGACTATTAGTAAGGAAAGAGTATCATTTTTTATCTGAAATAAAAGTTATATCTCAACCCCCTGTATGGCTTACCTTTAACACTAAATAATATTACATCTATATTATCTGATAAAGCCAAGCTGAATTATTCTATACCATTCTTATCAAATATCCTTCTGCAATTGCCTGACCACAGAAGCGTGCACCTTGTTTTTCATGTATGCCTTTAAAGAAGGCTGTGTCAACAGCTGCACAACCTCAGCCATTACCAACTGAGCGATCTGAGGACTGGGAACTACAAGTGCAACCCCAGAAGCTTCTACAATTGCAATACAATGCTGCAGGTGCAATGTCATTGCTAGTCAAATAAAAAAGGTTACAAGACTGTGAGAATGCTAGGGAGCTGCTCACTACCTTGCAATCTGCTTTTCCTGATTTTCACTTTGAGACAAGGTGAAAGTTTTGATGTGGAGTATTGTTAGAAGACCTAAAATAAAAAGGTCTATTTTAGGAAGGGAAGGAATGGGCAAGAAGATAACCAAGAGCAAATGTAAACAGAGGTTGGTTGAAGTTAATTAGGTTGATTTGTTATAATTAGTTAAGGGGTTTACCATATGTACCGGGAGGGTGGGAGAATTAAGGGTCTTTGGAGGCTGAGAATTGTTAGACAGTTAGGAGAGTCCAGAGTCTCTCTAATTTCTCTGGGATTGACTTTCTTGTAACCCTTAGTCTGCACTTACTTTGATTACAGAACTGAGATTTTGTTCTTCATTCTATAAAAGATTCCTACCTACCTTTCTATCTCAAATATCAGCATAAACCCCAAGACAACAAAAAGCTCCATATTGTTTTATTCACACTTCAGTATCTTCACTACATGCATAAAACGAATATAAATGCATACGAAATAGGACCACAGATGAGTCAGACGAGCCCTTTTCCGTATCTTCATCTATTACTAATATTAACATACATGGTTGGGCACGTCTCTTTACAATTTAAACTTTTAAGAGAATAGCTATAAAAAATTGTATTAAAGCTTTCTTGTTTAAAACACCACCAGTTCAAATCTCAACAATTGTATTAACATGGTTGTGTTTTTGCACCAGTAAAACCAAACAATTTCAGTAACCTCCACATGTTGTAAAGTAAAATAGAAACTTCACAACATAGGTATATGACTACAGGTACAAAGTATGAACTATACCAAAGCAATATCAATGCTAGTGACACGACGCAGTTCATCAGGGCAGACAAGATACCCAAATAACACCCATTCTCGATATGCAGTTACATTTGCTAGATCTTGTGCTCTCTGCAGAGTTGAATGAGAAAAGAACCTCAGTGTAATAAGTTATCAATTTAAGAAGTCTATATCAATATGGTTTAAAACAAAAATTAACATTACCAGTGGATGAGCAGAATTTGTGAGTATGTCTGGATAACGAGGATGATATGGACTTAAAAATCCCTCATTTCTAAGTTTCCTTGTGTCTGTTGATAGAAATATAATAGGACCCACAGCCTCCAACACCTGAAAAAAGAAATCAAAACCTCAATGGCAATAATTGAGAGAGTGAATAATTGTGTTGTTATACAAACTGTACAATATTTATATGTGAATTACATAACTAGGAAAGAATCAAGGAAAACAATGAAATCAGAATATCTCTAATATATGTTAATATCTATCAATATCTCAGAATAAAAAAAATATATATCTCAACAGCAATATATTAACAAGTTGTCAAATAAAGTAATTCACCCATAAAGGAGATTAACTAAGAAACTCATTCTTTACATAAAAATAAATAAATAAAATATCATGTGTAGTATAAAAACAGATATAAAATGTTCAATCTTCTTTCGCTGCATTAGAGAACATATTTTATTCACTTGAAAAGATTACAAGTAACGGGATAAGGTTATCCTGGATGAAAATCATACTAAATCTGGAAGCAGAAGCTATACTGTTCAGGAAGCGTATTGAGATTTTACATTCAACAACTAAATGCCATATGCAATCTTCTCTAGGTCTCAATTTTCACTTATAAGGAACCAAAAGACGGAGGTCATACCAACTATGTGACTTCTGCTGAAATGATCAGTTAAATTTTAAAATGTTAAGGACCAAACCTTCTAAAAGCGTGAGCCGTTAAGTAGAGGTCCAGCATGGTTTTTATCTATCAATAACAAGCCTCTCCGCACAAGAACCGTTCAATCTTGCAACATAGAGAGTGAATGGAAAAACTTTATCTTGTACTGAAATTTAATTTAATTATAAAGAACGGAGGAGGCAACAATCAAACACCTGGCCACTTGGTCAAAGAGGCTTGAATACCATGTCAAATGACCAACTATCCTAGAGGCTTATGCAGTAAGGCGGAGGAAGAGGAATGACTTTATTTATATAACGTTTAAGAGAAGATTTTGTGGAAGACAATTTTTTAAGCAATGGAAGACAATTTTAGGTGGAGGAACAGGAATGATTTCCTATAATACAAGACATGACAAAGAAAGCAACACTTAGTTTCTATCCCAAAGCAAATGAAGGGGATCAGGTGATATAACTTTATTATTCAATATTATAGTATTGTCCATCTCAAGCAAATGGATCACAAACTCAGTCATCACCATAAAAAGCAAACCTTTCACACACTTCCACAAGATTTAAGACCAACTAATGTTGCTCCTAAAAAGTAGAAAGGCTAAAATAAATTGAACTTAATCATGAAAAGACAGAATCATGAATTAGTTAGAAATCCAGAAAACACACTCGGCTTCTTTACCATATGTACTTGGCAATTATTTATATAATATTGATACAGGAAAGGATGAGATTAACCTCTCCAATACGAGGGCTCACAAAATTTAGGTCTTCCTGTAAGCCTTTCAGTGGTGGATCATAAGAGTCAATGAACTGAACCAAACTGTAAAGTAGAGAAAGAAACATAAGAGAACTAAAACAAGGAACATTTATCTGCTAAAAAATAAAGGTGACAATGGTTAGGGAAAAACTAAATTAAAAGAATTTCATATCAAAGCTAGTGTAAAATCCATTTTTTATTATTCTTCGTCAATTCCATCCCTTAGGGATTAATTTTGTAGTCTAATCCTTCAATTTTGACTAGTTCGTGATTTTTTGTATTGTATAATGGCCTGATTTTAGATAGGAGTTGTATTTTGGATTGGGCTATATGATTAACCTAGAGTAGAAAAATTAGGAAGCCAGGCCCACTTTTAGAAGTGGAAGGTTCTGCTCTCAATACTACAAACCAAGGAGGGGAAGACAGCAGGAGATCTGATCTGATAGACCATGGTGTGAACATTGCAGATACCCATGGCATACAAGCGAAACTTGTTGGAAGACCCATGGGAAGCCCCCAAATTGGAAGAAAAGAGGAAGTGAGGGTCATGCACTTCAAACTAGTTCTGACCAAGAGAAACAAATCCCCACATATAGCTAACTAGTTCTTGGAGATTTTCAAACATCTAAGTTTCTTCATATGCCTTGCAGTTTTTCTATGTTCTGTTGCCTGTGTTTAAAAGCCCCGCAACACATCACAATGTGACCAGTACAGGGAGTATAAGCCCAGAGTTTACTAGAATCTCCAATCCATCCCTCCCATCACCACTAACACAAGCCAATTATGCATAATTGCATATGCAAAATGGCCCTCAGCATTTGTTTGAGACATTTTTTTATGCAACTCTCTTAATGGAAAGTTTTTTGGACTAAAACTCTAAAAGAATCTTTTTTCTTAAAAGCTGGATTATACAACATGCTATGTCCATATGTGTATGTACAGATGCATACCTATCAATTATTGTTTACAAGAAATAGACAATAATTCAAGAAAACTTATCAAAATATCCTACCGATGATAAAAGTCACAATCCCGCTCATTTCTTGACATTGCATGTAGAAAGTTATAGGTCTGTAGCAACATTTTCCTTGGCATCTGTTATGAGAACATTGGTTTAGAAATAATTACATTCATATATAGTTGACCAGAAAAATTATTTCGAAAACATCAAAGCTTTTCATAATTAAAAAAAAAAGGTCAAGAAAAATAGAAGGAAAATTAACTTGCCTTTTCAGAGAAAAGGTTAACCCGCACAAAGGAACAGAATAGATCCATAAATGCATGTAGTATAAGAGAATTCTGATGGGGCTGCAAAACACTGCCAAGTTATTTGAGATATGCACAAATTATTAACTAATTACTTATTAGTTTATTTCCAATGTTAGGACACCTATTAAAAAATTTAAACCATTTCACTGGAGTCATGATTTCAGACAAATGAGCTAAAAAGGGGCAAAGACAAACTCACTATGCCCCGTTTCCTATTCTATATTTGATGCATGACACGTGAATTTAAGAAGCTTTCATAAGAGTTGAACAATTTTTTAGGAAAATTTGATGAAACTCCCCACTTTTTTTGTCTAACTAGCACAGTTGTTCATCAATGATGAAAGCTTCTGGACTCAAGAGTCAAGACTCAAATGAAGAAAGGGCTAGATCCTTGTAACAATATTCAGACTCACCAACAAGGTAATTACTGTACTGCTTAGATCCAATATAAGTCGCAGAGCTTGTTCACGAAACACCATCAAGTCAAGAAGTAGCTGCACACACAAATGAATCATTACTGTACTAGGAGTTCAGGTAACATGAATTGAAAATCTGAAAGTTATGAAATAAACAAGCAAGTTCTAATTGACATAAATGACACCAATAAAGATATTTATTGATCAAAATCATAAATTATGAATGAAACCATGATAGCAGGAGAATTCAGAAACAGCTCCATTTTATATAACTTATATTTTACTAATGATGTGCACATAAAGGGGAAATGTGAGAGGACATAAACCATTGAACGATCAAATATAATAAAAAATGCCAAAGCATAAAGGTGAAATGGACCTTTTCCCAATTAACTTTTGATGTTATCTTCATTGATAACAAAGTAAAATGTCTTAATGCATAAAACACCAAAGTTACACATCTTTGTTTGTGTAACTTGAAACCTGAACAGTCAGAATAATGGGGTATTCTTTGTTAAAAAATATTACTTTATATGGTACTAGTTAGTTGTGATTGTTATTAAGCTGGGTTTGTACATATTGCACTACACTGGTACCTTAACCTAGATTAATAGTATAAATAGAAGGACCAAGTTCAGTGTTATGTATGACAACTATTCATACTTTCTTTTGGATTAAAAAAGTAAAATTAGAGAGAAGAAAGGGAGAACTACAACAGGGGAAGGAACAGTTATCCTATCATAAAATACAAGACACAGAAACAATAACACTCAGAATGCAGCAAGTTTGTCAAATCTCACTCCATATTGGCAATGGCAACTCCCATGAAACCACCATGGGCCAAAACCACAGAAAGAATTATTCATGAAGAAATAATGAGTGTCCACGTTAATAAATGAATTCATCTATAAATCTAACCAAGAGAGAAGCTTGAACTTTGAAATAGGGTGAAGATTTTAGTTTATTAATGACAATATGTAGCTGTCATCATCAACAGCAGAATTAACCATAGTGTGAAGGAAACAAATAGTGCATTCCAAACCCAACGTACAATAGCTAAAGTATAGGGGTGGATTGCTACATGAAACAAGAACAATAGGCTTACAGCACAATCTTCAAATGAAGAGCGTGGATAGATGTTAGCACTTGGCAGTATCTTGTTATAAATAAAGCAACTATAACTAGGGGGAAAATGATTTGGATAAGTTGTAACTGGTTTTTTGGTGTATCTATGAGTAGTTTATTTAAAGTTTTTGGGTGTCCTTTCAATAGTATAATGGTTCAATTGAGTAAAACTATTCCCCTTGGTCTAAATGCTAATTGTTTGTGTGCTACAGTACCTTGTGTTATATATGTTTAAAATGTAAAGTGTAAACTACATGTTTAGACTTTAGTACAAGCTTCAGCCTTCTCTTTCACTCTTTTCAACCTTTCCTCCTAAAGAAAAAAAGAATCTAGAAATGAATTGCAAATTACAAATTTTCAGATTCTTATTTACTCATGGCTCATGCAGATAAGTTGATTAAACAAAGATATTGACAAGTAGAATTTGGCAAGTCTTAATAGCCCAAACTAATCCAGCAAGTCAAGTAAGGTGGGGTGCATGAATCAACTAACCTAAAAGCTTAAGTTGTTGGGTGAAGGGATGTATAAGATTTTGTCTAATGAGAGGGCATGCAACTGGAATGTGAAATCCTTTGGTCAATTGCTTAAGGGTAATGAATGGGAAATACATGGAAAAACCAGTAAAAAAAAACTAATAAACAAGTACCTGCACCCACGGTTCCAGGCTCTGTAAATGAAGCTCTGCATGATCTTGCAATGAATCCCAAGCAATCTTGTCTATCTGCATCCATTTTCTTGCCAAATGATGAAATTTGAGGAGGCCATAAACAACATTCAAAATGTAAAGCATATCAAACATCACTTTTTACTTCTTACACGTTCAAGTTGCAATTTGCTGAAGTGTTCCGGAAATTTCTTAGAGAGCAACACGCAGATTCTGGGATGGTTGGGGAACACACCGGCTTTCCAAAACCCTTCTGAAAATACATGGTTGATGGGATCTGGATAATCCAAAAGTTGGTTTAACCTATACATCTTAGCCATAAGACCTTCGGCAACCTCAGTGAGTTGGACAACCCACTGCATGTTGATACCCTTGTGCGATTGGGCCGGCGTCATGCCCTGAGACTGCCCATCATGATAGATACTCCTGGAGCTACTAGACGACAACGGAGAAGCCATTTCCGGCCCAAGGTAATCAGTCCATCTAGATGGTCCATCCCACTCCCTTGATCTTGCAGCAGTAGGCGACAATGAAGAATCCTGGTTTGATAACTTCGGCCTTGACTTTGCCATGAACTAATAAGCCGTCTGCATATCAAGTTTTCGAAAAATCAAGCTCATGCATAAATTAACCACCAACTAATCTCCTAAGCTTCTCAAACTCTACAATCATAATTCCATTATATTTCAATTTTCATATTCAAGTAAAAGTCACTCCAAGTCCAATTTGATTACCATAAAAAGAGCCTCTAACAAATATTCTATACTGTAAACCTAAAATCTTCAAAAAAGAAAAAAAAAAAAAACAGTACTACACTATGAGCTCTGTTCCAACTTCCAAAACATGTGATATATAAATTAAACAACGAAAGAATGAGATCATAATCAACATAATCAATTTATGAGCACACACGACGCCTTAGTCAAGTGAATTGGCGAGTTGTAAGCACGAATTTTGCAGTTTAAGTTATAAGAGAGACCTAAAACCTAATTCCATTTTTCGCGGTGATGAGCTCAGTAGCAGAATAACCAAAAGCAGCAAATGTAACTAAAAAAAATAACATAAAATATCACCAAATCAGACATTGCGAGCAAAACAGCACAACGAAAAGCAGAAGCAATTATTTCCACAGAACCAAATTCAAAGCAAGAGAAGAGAAGAGAAGAGAAGAGAAGAGAAGAGAAGCTCACAGTCGCAGCAGAGAGAGAGAGAGAGAGAGAAGCGTTGAAGGAATCGGAGTGTGTCAGATCTGAGCTGAGAATGGGTGGTTCGTGGGAATTGAATATGAATTCTGCAATGCAAGATTGCAAGTGCGGGAGCTGAGCTGCACTTTCAGCGCAGATATTATTGTTAGTGTTTACCTTCCTTTCTAATTATAAATATTTTTTATTTTTATTTAAAATATACTAAAAAGACAGATCCGCCGTTTCTCTTTTTTTTTTTTTTTTCTCTTTCAGTGAAGTTCTGACGCCTATTTCTTCGCTTTCACTTCTTCACGACGTGCGTCTCCGCGTCCTCGCTCTGTCCGTAGACTCGTCAAATACACATACACATACGATGATAAACAATTAAACATATATGGACATGTTTTGATAATATTTTGGAGAGGTTATTCACTGAAAAAATATAATATTTTTTCAGTAAAAAAATTTTCAAAAGTGCTTTTAACCTTTTATTCAAATAAATTCATGGTGATTACTGAATCTAATCATAAGAGTACTGTCTAAAACTCTCTTTTTAAGTTTATATTGATTAAAATTCATTAAAAATTATTATTTTTGGTAATTTTTATTTTTATTTAATATTTTTTATTTATATTAAATATTTAATTATTTTTTATTTATGTTAAATAAATAAAAAATAAAATCTATTATAATTAATAAATTTTAATTAATTTTAAAAAAGTGTGTAAAAGAAAATATTGCTAATATTCCTCTTCCTACTATTGTTACGAAGCTTTTTATCAATTGTTACTAAGCTGTATATAACTGAGATCTTTTAGCCTTGTGTAGAAATTGAGGGAATTGGAACATTAATTTTAAAGAGTTAAGGAACATAGCATTATGTGATTATATTTTCTTTTTAAGGTATTTTATTATTTTTTGGAGAATTTTTTAAGTTGTTATAATATACTGGTTGATTTGATTTTCTATTTTTGGTTTTGTATTTAAACTCTCGTTAAGTATGCCATGTTAGTTAATTGAGGGATGTTAGAAACATACAAATGTTTTTTAGTAATTTTTTGTTTACATACTTTTTTCATATTAGATAAAAATTTATTAAAAATTACAAACTTACTAATAGAATTTATTAAATAAGAAAGGAGATTCATATAAATTTGTCATTTTCAATAAAATTTACAATATCATTCAATCATCACTTTTTATGTACAATTAAGTTATTAACTTTTGTAATGATTTAAAAAAATCATGTGTAAAGTAATTTTTAATTAGTAGATAGTATAAAAAATTAAAATAAATTATATTAACACTCCTAAAATTTTGTCAAAATATTTTTTGCTATTCCTGTATATACTAATTCAAAAATTTATATTAGTCGTGTATAAAAGTTAAACTCAAATATTTTATACTAACATATATAAATTAAACTTATAATAAATAATATAAGACAACCAATTTAAAATTGAATTATGGGTTTTCAATGAGAAATGTGAAGCTTGTAAACTTGTATCTTTTTATCCTTAAGAATAAAAAACAATTACTAAAATTAACAATACATATATATTTTACTTAACCAACTTGTGTTAAACTCCTTTTTTAGCATGCATATGTATCCATTTTACTTAAACTAATTGAATTAAACTCCTTTATTTATATATATATATATATATATATATATATATATATCATATTGTGTTTACTTTTAAATATATGCATTAAACTATATCTGCAAATTTTGAGGTAGATGGGAGTAGTAAAATACTTATTTGCACACTCATTTTCATATATATTTTTCCTGAAATTACTCAACCACATAGAGCTAGATTCATCTTGATCTCCCACATCATAATATTTTCAACTTTTCATCGAGTACTTCTAAAGTTCTAATCCATTTGTCTTCCATAAACATCTTCACTTTAGTCTTCCAAATATTTTTAGTTTTCATGAGAATATATAATATTTATTAAAGTGAAGCTTATATTTTAAAACCCTCAAATATTATATGGATAGTCTCACACTTTATTTTCATGGCAAAAAACATCATTAAAATATTCGTATAATAATAATAATAATTAATGATATTTATAGGATTAAACAGAAACTCTATTGTTTATAGGCTACATAATTATGTTGCATAGACGTCATAAATGTATCACCCAATATCAACAATGGTATGATGGTTAAAAAGAGAGTAATAACCACGCCATTGCATCCAGTGACATCCACTGTACGAGGTATATGTAGATTATTGGTGGGTCATGGAACTGTTGTACTAAAAATATTTTAATAAGAATGCATAAATTAATCATCTTTTTTGTTTATTTTTTTCTTATTATAATATTAATATAAAATATTTATCATTAAAAATAATAACTAATTTCTATCGAATATTGTAAGTATGCATAATATGAATATACTTCTTTTAATATAATTTATTTCATATCCAAAATCAAGATGTAAATCTTGAATTACTTTTTAAAAAAATATCAAAATAGTGTTATTTGTTTCATTATGCATTTATGCTTCTGCCAAGCCATTGCTATCCCGGCACATACAATAAATTGTAAGGTATAGTGGGTGGAACAATCTGTAGAACAATAATGATGTAGGGTCACATAATGTGTATTTTTAATAGATATAATATGAATCATAGGGTAGTGCCTACTGGGACGATTGTGATTAGTGTGATGGGAAATATTTGATACTTTAAAGCCAAGTGCTGTATCTTTGAAGCATTTATTTCTGCCATTGATTAGCATACTTGGCTTGCACATCAAGCCAATATCATTTCAATCCTATACCAAAAAAGAAAAATATGTATCATTTCATTTCTTATATAATCAAAAGTTATGTTTTATGTGTGAAATGGGGTATGTACGTCAAGTATTTAGTGTGTTTAGTCAGTAATTCCCATTTCTTCCAATGTCCTAGTCCTACAGTGAGACTGGCTAATTTAATGGTTTAAATGTTTAATCCTCTATGGCTTCAGTTCTTAAAATTTTATTCTTGTGTCATACATACGTCATTTTTCTACTTATAGACGTATATGTAAATTAAAAGAAAAATTTTAAGAAAAATGTAAATTAAAAGAAAAAGTCTAAGAATAAGTGTAATTTATTTATATCTATATAAATTCATTCCCATCTAACTCTCTCATCAATATAAACTATACTGATTAAATATTTTTTTAAATCATAGAATAAAAAATAATGTTTAAAAATTTACAATAATTCACACAATTTTATCAATTGAGTTAGATCTTATTGGTCCAATAACACATTTCTATATTATTGACAAAAATTTATTATAAAAACTATGAAATCACAAGTGAAACATTATAAAAAATTGTATTTTTAGATAAACTTCAAGTAATAATAGAAAATATATTAAAAGGATGTATTAAAAAATATCTTAATAACATTTCTCCACATACAAAGATCATTAATTTGAAATAAAAATTTTAAGTAACTCCAATAATTAAACTTGTATAGTTGTAGAAGTAAGTAACACAACAAGGGGGAGTTGAATTGTATTTTTAGAAAATTTATAACTTTTTTTGAGATTGTAAAACATGTTTATTGTTTGATGAATATAAAAGATTAGATGATGAGGAAAACAATTTTCTTTGAAAGGTCTAAAAACAAATTCAAAGTCATTTTGTCATTTAAACAAGAAAGCACACAAAGAATTGATTCGTCTCAACCATAAGATTGCATCAAAGTTCTTGTCAACTACTAAATTTTCACTAACTTATCAAAGTTAAAAGTATTGTTCACTACCACTTCTAACTCTTACACTTACAAGTCCTGTCCCAAACTTGACTTAAATTCAGTATTATTTGTTCTGCCAAGCCACTGCCGGTACTAAACAAATCAACATGATTTGTTGGAAGATTACTCATTAACTAAAGTATGATTGTCTAACAGACGACTATATCACTTAACACTTTTAGTCTTTTTTCTCAAGGTATACAAGGTGTTTTAAGAGTTTTGTATCTTTACAAAAATTTACGGAAAGTTTTACAAGAAAGAATGATTTGTGTCTTGTTTCTTCAAAACTTCTTATATATATAGTCTTCATCTCTAAGTATTCGTTGTCTTTCAACGATTGAATTCTTTACTTTGTTCTTTGTTTGAGGTCATGAGTCTGTTGAAGCATTTAATGCTTCCATTAAATGTACGTCCCTTCTTCATGCAAAGTCTATGCTGATAGGATAGCGTGTCTTGTACTTTAGCAGGGAAGTAACTTCTTTCACCATTGCATGTCTGTAACAACAGGGTGCGCCTTTTGATGAGAATCAACATCTTCCAAACTGTGAGCTTCTTTTATTCTTCATAGGATTTTGACAGATCCTAAAAGAATGTTTTCTGCATAAAAAAATCTCAGATATAGAATATTAAATGATTGTCTTAAATACACTACTTAAATGTTATATCATATCGTCTTATGAGTGCATCGTTTAAAAACATCATACACACACAGAGAGACAGATTATGATCTGATAGCAAATTAGACGTAATTTTTATCATTTGTATTTATTTATATTCAATCAAAATAATTATAAGTCATAATTCGTCTTTAAGACATAAATATGTTTTCACTTAATAACAATTTTTACTAGCAAAAATAGCAATTTACTAGTTTGCATTTTTTAATTAGAAAATTAGGATAAGGGCTAAGTGTCATTGTCCTAGATAGGAAGAGTCTACAAATTTAAAAAGTATTTATAGAGAAATAGATTTCTCTTACTCTAATCATATATGTATCATATTTTGGTTGATACAATCCTTTGGGATATTTTAGATAAATATTAGCAAGACACTCGTTTAAATACATATTTTTTGTTAATTACTAAGATTTATTAAGAATCACAATATTAAAAATGACAAATTTGTGTGAGTATTACTCCTTATTTAGTAAATTTCTACTTAATTATAATTTGATAATTTTAAATGAAAACAATTAATGATAAAAAGTGGGTAAAAAATATATTAGAAACTATATTAACGTCACTCCTGTATAATTTATTGTATTTGCCTATATTAAAAAAAACTTAGGGCAACAATATAATTGAATGGTATAAAGTAATTTGGTTTAAAAGAACTCTCGTAAAAAGCTTGTATTGCACTAGTGCATATTTTGGTCATACATGTGTGGTACATTCTTAATTTTGTCCCTATAAGTAAAACTTATTAAATTGATCCATACATGTGCTAAACGGTAATGGTTTGATCTTTGTTATCACGATGGTGTCTCTAACAATCTAATGTGAACCCTGCATATTTTTTGTTTGAACTTTTTTTTGTTTAATTGGCAAATCAAGTTTTCAAAAGTATCAAGTGATCAGGACAACTTGACATAGGACTAGTTTGGTAAACTTCTCTAGTAGTACATCTAAAAGAAGAAAATAAGAACAAAAAAATGAGATGAGTTTTTTTATAAGCAAAAATAAGATTTCCATTAGCTAATTTTTAGAAACTCACCAATATAGCTTCTCTAAAAGATGAGATGACATCTACAAATTAGTTAATGAAAAACTTATTTTAGCTTATGGAGAAGTTCATTTCATTTTTTTCTTCTTCTAAAAGTGCTTCTATAAAAGCTTACACCCAAACATACTCATAATCAGAAAATAATTTAGCAGAAG
The DNA here is from genome assembly GCA_007407185.1 of Glycine tomentella. Lineage (NCBI taxonomy): Eukaryota > Viridiplantae > Streptophyta > Magnoliopsida > Fabales > Fabaceae > Glycine > Glycine tomentella. The sequence continues at coordinate 421,596 of PYAF01004542.1, read as the reverse complement.
AAATACTGCTTCCAACATAAGCCATTGTGTTTTACTTGTGAGACTTAGATTTTATGGGGTCTCTACTATCTGGTACCCATGACTCCTGTATTTCAACCTTGTTTCCGTTGTATTAGTCTTATGTCATTGCCACATTTTGCTTTCCTTTGATAAACCTTTTACAATAACATGACATCAAATAACTGAAACAAGGGAAAGATTAATTGGTCTTGTAAAGAATGCACAACATGAGTTCTTCAATGCCGATTTTGGTTTGATTATAAAACTGGATTAGATGATTAGTTGACTTCGTGATATGACTGTTAGAATTTTATTCTCTTTAATTCTGTTTCATTAGAAAATTAGGTTAAATTATGATTTTGTCCTCTTTTGATCCACAATTTTTTTTCTATTTTTTTCATGATTTTAGTCTACTTATGTAAGAAAATTTATTTTGGTTAAATTCTAAATTTTATATATATTTTTATCTCTTTTATTAGATAAAACATATTTATTTATTATATTATTAAGAAATAATTTAATTAATTAAAATACAAAATAAAATAAATAAATGTATACTAAATTGAGAATTTAATCAAAATTGTGAATTTTTCAAAATGTGGGGACTAAAATTGCAAAAATAAATAAGAGACTAAGACCGCAGGTAAAACATTAAAGAGAGACTAAAATTATAATTAAACTTTATAATTATTAATAAGAAGATGAGTAAATAGTTTATGTATTCATAATGTAAAGGGCTATTACTTTATTGCTCAATAACAAATTCTTATATATATAATAAGTTTATTTATTATATAATAATTATTTTAAAATTCATATTAACAATATTTTTTATTGATTGAAAATATAATTTTTTATACTAATTAACGGTACATTAAAATTAAACTCATAAAATATAAATTTTTAATTCATATATTATTTTTTCTGAAAAAATCATATATTCTCTTTTGTTTTCTTCTTTATCTCTAATAAATCACTTTATCTATTACCCATTTCCTTCTCTTTTTTTCCTATCTCTCCTTTATGTATACTTTGTTTGAAAATTTGATGCCTAAATAACTTTAGGCTATATATTGTATATCTAAATCACAATACATTTGTGGCCAAGAAACATTCATAGGGTGCGTTTTAGTTGCTAAAAAGACAAGACAAATAGAAGAGTATTTGACAAATAATTGAGTCATAGGATAACTTTTTGTATTACAGGTTGTTTGATAGTCAATGCATACTACAAGTAATTTTGTGTTGTATCTTGTTCGGAGAGAGAGATTTAGAGAAAGAGGCACATATGGAAAAAGAAAAAAAGGTGTGGGATAATGAAAAGTCAGAAAATAAGAATAGTAACGTATTTTTACTTTTGTTAAATACTGGATAAAAAGTTGTACTGGAGTTTAGTGAGTTACAAGTTTTTGAATATTTATCCAGTTCATCATTCTTTATTTTGTACTATCTCTCAGTCATTTTTAAATCAAACATTAAATAAATATTTTTGTATTGTTCAATCTCTTATTTTTTTTAGCGAATCAAACATACCAATAATGTTTTGAGGAGTTAAGCCTAGTTCAGAAAGGAAAAGAAGTTCACGTGTGTGAAGTCTGATACTTTGATACTTTCTCATTTTTATAGTCAAAGTATTATCTTTAATAGGTTTTTATAATTAATTTGACATGTAGTGTGAGAGTCGCCAAAAATTGAAAATCAGGAATGTTACACACTGGCAACCATGCTCAGGACTGGGCCTAAAAAGGAATAGGGGTAGTTGTAGAAAGTTGAAACAAGATGTGTTTGTCATACATAGATTGCTACTATTCTAAGATCAAGAAAATGGTATGAACCTCATGAGTAGCGTAAAAATAGTTTTGTTAAGCAAGTGATTAGACACAAGTGATTAATGTATTGAAGTTAAAGTGAAATTATTCGAATATTATTTGAGTTTGATCTTTGACAAAAATAATTTTTTGTCATACTTTATTTTCTTTTCGATTGAACTTTGAATTAGTCAATGTTCATTTCTCCATAGTGAATCAGATTGTTAAAAAAATAGTTTGGTTAAAACAAAAATCAGTGTTCTAATTAAAAAAGAATTTAATGATTATGGATTACTAGTGTAAAAAAGCTTTTATAGTTTGAATTGATCAGAAATCACCATTAATATGAACTTTAGGTGAATTATCATAAGAATAAAAATAAAAAATTTGTTGTATATAATAATTTGTAATTGGATAACAATATAAAATAATTTTGAATTTATCGTTACATAACCTATAAATAAATAACTATTTTCCCGTAAAAAAATAAGACCAGTCACAACAAGAAAAATGGTTTACAATCTCAGTTAAGTAAGCAATGACTTCCGTTATTGTTTTACAGTAAAAAGCGTTGCTGAACTGTGCATAGTCTAGATTGTTTGGTGGAAAATCGGTTAAATGAAGAGGATTGAAAAGTAAGTTAGGTTTGTATTTTTTCCAGTAAAACATACTGTTGAACTGTGCATAGTCTATGTTTGGAGGAAAATTGGTTAAATAAGAGAGAATTGAAAAATAAGTTAGGTTTGGAAAAAAGTAAAAGCACGTGTCTGTATAAAATGAAAAGCAATGGTTACTGGTAATTCTTTGCAACATATATGGTTTTATTTCATGAAAGCAATTAACTCCACATAGTTGTAATTATGCTTTAATTGTGTATAGTAAAAGTCATTAAAGATATAGTAGGTATGTATTAAAGTCAACTGGATTATATAGTCAAGGAACTGAATCATTTTCTACTTTATTTACAAAGTATCTATCAAAAGGACACGAAAGGACCTGTCAACTACAAACAAGCAAAACCACAAACACATACCCAAAAAGCAAAAACTTGAAAAAGCCTATTCTTTCAGGTATTATGACTGAGTTTGAAACTTGATTTGATAGTTGACATTCCGGTAGTATATAACATACTCAGTAACTAAACAACAAAACCACGAGTCCACCTAGCACATTAACTTCAACATCCAATCTATTAGCGGGTGTACCTACTCATCGAATTTAATTATAAAAGATCATTGACTAATACATCAACACTTCTTTAGTCACCCATAATAAAACTTAGCTCAAAGACATTTTGTAACACAACACTAAAATTGAAAATTATATGGTATATATTAAGTACTTGTCTTCCATAAATTAATCACTTAGGTTTAAATTTTTTTATCCGTGAAAATAAAAAATATATTCAAAAATTTATAGTACTTATACATCTTGTTCAACCACAGGACAACACTTATACTTCCTTATTTTGAAGCATATAGACTATAATCATCCCATGTCACAGCAAACTAAAAGCACCCAAATTAGAGTTTATTATCAACAATCTCCTCTTAATATCGTATTACCGGTTTTATGGAACAAAACTATTAATCTATTACCAATTATGGAGTCAACAACTTGAATTTAAAAAAATATTGGTGTCAACAACTTGAATTAAAAAAAAACATTGGTGTCAACAAAATTAATCGGTTAAACGAAGAAAGAAACCTAACACAAATCAAAATTCCCAGAGGAATGCACTTTGAACTTCATCAATTGTCTAATTGTTCCTATTGCTTCATGACACATGGGTTTCATCAAGTCATAACTCGAGTAAGAAGCAACAAACTCTGACTTGCCCATTCTTGAAACGAGCATTCTTATTGCTGCTGGAGTATTAACCAACCCAAGGGACATTTACAAGCTTTGACTAAACCAATGGCATGCACACTGGAAAAGACTAAACTCTATTTTCAAAATTGTACTAACTGTTTTCTCTATCTTAGGGAGTTATGCCAGGGACGAAGGGTACAGGTGGTTTCGGTTTCTTTATTTTATCCACCAATATAGCTTGAGTAGTTAGAATGACACCAGCAACAGAAACTGCACTTTGAAGAGCACATCTTGCAACACGACTAGGATCCGCTACTCCAGCATTCAAAAGATCTTCATATGTGCCTGTCATTGCATCATACCCAGTTCTCCAATCATGTGTTCTAGTCTTCTGGACAACAATGTCCCCATCAACTCCCGCATTAGTTGCAATTGATTTTGCAGGTTCAAGAAGTGCCTGCAATGATTCATGTGCAACCGCTTACATATGTTAAAAGCACTCCAGAGTCCAGACAAGTTCATACTTCATATGGAATCTTAACCTTTTTTTATGTGCTTGACTTGGTTATACGGGTAGTAAGTGAATGTTCCACCCAAAATAATGAGGTATACATTATGAAGTAAAAGCTTTTCTTTCAATTACAATCCAAACAAGAATTTAATAAACAAATCTCCTGGATTTCAAAAGATGCAAATCTCATAAGTCAACACTCTACTAATTTAAATTTTTTCATGGAAAGAAACATTTTGTATGAAAATAATCTTAGAACATTCACTACAAAGTAAATCAATAGAAGAAATATATGAAGATAAGAAAGAGAACTAGTATAGTAAAAAATGTACCACACCTTTGCAACAATATCAGCACCAATTTTCTCATCTAGATCTTCCATGGAGTTCCTTATTGTTGGTATAAAGTCCAATAGATGGACATATGTGGCACCCCCTCCAGGAACAATTCCCTCGCTTATGGCAGCAAATGTTGCATTCTTTGCATCCTCAATTCTAAGTTTCCTATCTTCGAGTTCTAGCTCAGTATGTGCACCTACCTACGCAATTGGTTATTGCATTATGTAATAAACACATGAGAATGAAAATAATGTAACATATTGTGGACAAAATTTAAGAGAGTTGTTTCTATCTGTACAACGAATTGCAAAAAAAATTGTGAACATGGAAAACAAATGAAAGTCAGTAACATCTGTGCAATTAACACGATGGCCTACTAGGTCTCATGCATAATCTATACAAGGATCATGTAGTAGATACTTCACTTCTTTTATAGGATCCAAGCTAATTGTTAGTTTTCATTTAAAACTGTTAAAATGTGGATTGTGGGCCTAACTCAACCCTACAAAACATGCTTGTAAGGTGAGGATTGTTCCCCACTTATATACTCTATCTCTAGCCAATGTGGGGACTTCAACGTGCCCCTCTTTTGCCCAAGGCTACCCACCACAATGTGGGACTTCAAACACACAGCTACCTAGGGGTGAGCACAATTAAGTTGGCTTTCCAACACTCACCCTCAAGGCTACCCACCTAGAGGATGATAAACACAAGGACCCACCAATACATCTAGGATAGGCTCTGATATCATATTAGCAAACGAACTCAAATAGTCAGTTGCATCAAGGTCCTCATTTTTGTTGGATGCAAAATCGCCCTTGTTTGTCCAACTCACAATATCAACTCCTATGTCGTTAGAGACTTTGGAGGGTTAATTTGTTCATCCAAAAAGCGCTCCACCTTAATGATGGGCTTCTTACAGTGACCCATGTTACTCAAACCCTTCTATTGCACCTCCTCCTACCTTGATGCAATCCTTTTAAAGTAGGGACATAAAGTTGTATTTCAAAAACTTTAAATGGAGGACATAAAGTTGTATTTCAAAAACTTTAAATGGAGCTAAGTTTTCGCTCTTGTGAGAAGTTGATATTGTGAGTTGGACCTAAGGATGTGGTGCATAACTTAGCTTGAATTAAAGTTTTTGAAATACAACCTTATGTCCCTACTTTAAAAGGGTTGCATCAAGGCAGGAAGAGGTGCAATAGAAGGGTTTGAGTAACATGGATCACTATGAAAAGTCCATCATTAAGGTGGAGAATTTTCTGGATGAACAAATTAACCCTCCAAAGTCTTTGAGGACACAAAAGTTGATATTGTGAGTTGGACAAACAAGGGTGATTTTGCATCCAACAAAAATAAGGACCCTAATGCAATTGACTATTCAAGTTCGTTTGATAATATGGTATCAGAGTCTATCCTAAATGCATTGGGGAGTCTTTGTGTTTCTCACGCTCTAGGCGGGTAGCCTTGAATATGAGGGGGAGGGTTGGAAAGCCACCTTAATTGTACTCACCCCTAGGTAGTTTTGAGCAAAGAGGGGTGTGATGAAGTCTCACATTGTGGCGGGTAGCTGTGGACAATAGAGAGGCATGTTGAAGTCCCACTTAGGCTAGAGATAATGCCGAAATAGAGTATATAAGTAGAGAATAATTCTCACCTTACAAGCCGATTTTGTGAGTTGAGTTAGACCCAAACCCATGTTGTAACAAGAACCATTTGGCATCGACTGAAATTATCCACTAGGTACATGAACTGCAGACTACTAATTGAGGTAATACCATGTTAGAGTTCATCTTAAACCAATTGACATTAAGTGAAGTTGCCCAATAGATATATCTTGAGGTAGGTGATGTGAAACTTTCCAACATTAATGGTGAACAAAGCCCTATAACTAAGAAAATAAAGAAATCAATTCAAAATCTATTTTTACTCGTTTTTTTTTTTTTTTTTTTGTTTAAATCCTCACACAAATATTATGAATAAAAGGGCAACCCAATGCATGAGGCTCCCACCACAAACAAAGAGTTTGTTTCCACAATTAAACCTGTTCCAAGTCTAAAGGCACCAACCTTACTGATGTGTCAAGGCTCAACCTCAAACAAGAATGTTATGCAGGAACTGACGTGGTGTGAGGTCTAGAATTTAGATTTATATCATCTTTCATTTTTTGCAAGACTCAATCTCATAGAATTCAGAATCCTACAACAATTGATAGGGATAAAAATAGAACGACCACAATTCTGATTTGAGTTATTAGACAATCAATGGGCCATTTTGAGTCATTAGTTAAATGAATGATATAGATATTATTGTAATAATTGGTTTCACTGAAAAAAGGAAATTAAAAAGTAGAAGAAAAATTATTGCAGAGAAGATAAGCAACAAATAGATGATATATTATGATACATATAACATGAATGATATAGAAGTGATTAGTGAAAAAATTTGTAGGATCTCACTTTTGACAAGATAACATATCAAGAAGGCTAGTAGGTGACAAACTGTCAACAATCCATTTCTCAAGTCAAGTTAAAAGCAAGAAATACACGGTGAATAAAACTATGATCCAGTAAAACCCAATAATATATAAAATCTCAAGTCGGGAAAACAGAGTAAGAGATGCTTAAGTAACATTAGCAAAGTAAAGAACAAAGGCTACCAGAATACATACAGCCCCTGACATGTTTATTGAATTAGGTACCTTTATAACAGCTACACCACCAGAGAGTTTTGCAATTCTCTCTGAGAGTTTTCTTGACAGGTTTGCATTATCTGTTTCACTTAGATCCTTCTTTATCTGTGAAATTCTAGCTTGAATTTCAGCCTTCAAACTAGGATCAGCAATGATAGTTGTCTCATTACTGGTAATTCTCACTTTCAGTGCAGTGCCAAGTTGGTCTGATGTGGCACAATCAAGTGTGAGACCCAAGTCTCCAGAAAGAAAATCAGCTCCTGTGGTGTTAATGTCAACATGAGGTCAAACAAGCAGAACAGAAAAAGTGTGCTGATCTTAAACAAGGCTAGATAGAAGACTGTTTCTGAGATATGGGAACAAAAAAATATATCCTGGTTATATTTAAGAAAACAAAATCAGAATTTCAAAGTTTCCTCATACTGTCATACAGATAGTCACATGCTATGCACAGAAAACAACTCCAAAATTTAACATCCCCCATATGTAATTCAAGTCTTTATCAATAATTATTTCTATTAACAGTCAACTGAGGACCTGAAACATCACACAAGGTAGATGCAAATTTCGACAGCAAGACCTGGGCAAATATTAAATGACAAGGTGGCATCACATTAGTGCCCAATGCAGTCAAACTGCTTAACTAAAACATATTAATAAATGAAAACAAAAAACAATGACAGAAAAGTTTCTTGTCTCAAACAAATTGCATAGGCTTCACAAAAATAATTCAAAAATAGGAAGTTTAAGAGGAAGTTGGCAGAAATATCAACCAAGATTATCAAATTCTGTAGGAACTCACCAGTCATAAGTGCAATATCTTGTAACAAAGCTTTCTTTGCACCTCCAAATCCTGGACATTTTACAACTGCAACTCTTAGTAATCCTTGCATTTTGTTCACCACTAAGGTCTCCAACACTTGCTTTGTGATATCCTCTGCAATAATTAAGAGTGGGGCACTCAACTGTATAGCCTTTTCTAGCAAAGGAACTATTTCTTTGACATTTGAAATCTTTTGATCAGTTACCAAAACTTTAACCCAGTCAAACTCTACAATGGACTTCTCCTGGTTTGTAATGAAGTGAGGAGACATGTAACCCTTATCGAACTGTACAAAAAGGACAAACACAACTGTAAAGGGCAAAACACAAGGATTATTCAGATATGAGCAAGAAAAACCAATGTTGGTTATTGAGTAATATTATCTGTTAGAATATATAAAAATATCTTATCATATTTTAGAGCATCTTACTTAGACTCTCCTTTAAGATTAGTTTCCCTTAGGATTGATTACCATATTTCATTATCTCATTATTATTTTCCCTAATTAGTTAGGATTATAAGTAGTGCTCTTACTCTAGGTCTATGTTACATGAACATAATATCATATTGTAAACATTACAGTACTCAAAATATTATTATTCAAAGTGTCTTTTCTCGTAATCTCTTTCCTCTACACCTAAACCCCCCACAATTTCAACATTATCCCTACCTTCATCCCTTCTTCAATTATCACAGAGGTTTCAGATGATGAGGAAGACTCAATAGAGATCACCCCATCTGAACCAATCTTCTCCATAGCTTCAGCAATCAAGTTACCAACATACTCGTCATTTCCAGCAGAAATCGATGCTACAGCTGCAAAAGAGAAGGAAGATATCTTCAATATTTTCTTGTGAAGAAAACCCCTTAATTTGACAAAATTCAAACAAACAGAAGCAAAGACCTTTAATATGCTCCCTTCCTTCAACTGGAACACTTCTCTCCTTCAAGAACTTGATCAGCTCCTTTACAGTCTTTTCCATACCCTTCTTCAAAGAAATAGGATTAGCCCCAAACGTAACTGCTAGTAGTCCAGACTTAATCATGGCCCGAGCCAAAATAATTGCAGTGCTAGTACCATCACCAGCCAACTCATTCATTTTGCTTGCAACCTACAAGGAGGAAAACTAATAACATAAATACATCTCTGGTTACTATTGTCTCAAATTTTATCCATTTAACCCGAGGCAAAATCCTAACAACCATGATCAACCTCTTGAATTAGGATGGCACCTGCATTCTCAATTGCATCCGAAAGCTCAATGGATCGAGCAATTGTAACGCCATCATTAATCACTTTAAGGTTTCCAGATTCAGAAAGAATAACATTTCGTCCTGCATGGTTAGGAATGAAATAAATAAGCAAGAAAAGTCAACACTGCACCAGCATCAACCAATGACTATAATACTATTGAGATTCAAAAGCAAGGAATTTCCAGCTCAAATATAATTTAAAGCATGTTAAGAAAGATAGAACAGAGGTATATGACTGAAACCGTGTGTCTGAATTACACAGTGGTGTCTCTTTATATAGATTAATTACAATCAATACAATTAATTATAGGAGATATTGTTCCTATAATTCTGATTTGATAATAAAGACAAAATCTGATACTGATCCTATTCTAACCTTATCCTGATCCTATTATGATTCTCAACAATGCAATTGTGAGGCTTTTAGTGTTTCTTCAAATTAGCTTACGTTGTGCACAAAACAGATTACAATCAAACCAAAGCCCAATCAAAACAAAAAATGCACTCAGTGCATGTTTGGGTTCATATTGGATCATCCAAAATCATGTTAAAATACCAGCTAACATGCATTTAGTTAATTTTTTGTGTATTTGGGTGCACGTTTGCAAAATTAATTCCAAATGAAATTGATCTTGAGGTGAAGTAATTTATGATCAGATGTTTAATGTTTTAATTCTAAAAGCAAGTTAACAGTAAACAATAAAAAAAAGTTATACAGCCCAACTTACCTAAAGTTTCTTCAACTCAATCGATTTGGACCCAATGTAATTTCTCAAAGTGAAACCATGCATGTGAACACTTACCAAAAATCATATTAGCTGGAATTTGAATATGACTTTTGGGTCTAAAGTCGATTCCAAGTAGCTTTTATGTTGGATTAAAAAGAATATTAAGTTGAGCTTTACTGCTAACTTACTTCGAGACAAAAACGTCGAAACATAAATCATTTTACTTCAAAATCAATTTCATTAAAAACCAATTTTGCAAGGGCTCACCCAAACACACACTTAATCAAATGCAGATAGAGATTCTAGATACTGGCCATTGTTGAGGCAGAAATGCAACTGAATATGATAGCAATTAAGCAATGCAACAAATTAAAAAACACAATAACAACGGTTTGGTTAATAATCAAATTGCTAAGCATAGTCCATAGTGATACACACACACACACACACACACACACACACACACACACACACACACCTACCTTTGGGTCCAACGGTGAGAGAGACAGCATCAGCGAGTTTATCAATCCCAGCTTGTAAGGCTTCTCTGCACTCCTTGCCAAATAATATCTTCTTAGGGCCAGCACACACCACAAAACGCGGCGTTTTGCGAACCCCAAATGCCACCGTTTGGTTCCAACGAAAAGGCTGCAACAACAGAAACAGCGTAGTGAAGTCAGAAACTAGGAGGAGAGTGAGAGAGCAGAAGCAAAGATACTTATACTTACTGAGAATGATGTAAAGGAAGGGTTTTTGTTATTGGGAAGGAAGAAGAAGAGCGAGGATGAGAGAGACACGTGGCTGCTCATGATGTATCGTGGGAGACAGAGTTTGAAAAAAGTGGAAGCTCACTTCTTCTTCTTCAAGGAGTTTTTTGTATGTATGGATTGAAAAGTGGAGGCTCTCGCCTTCGCTGACTGAAACAGCCACCGCGGGTTACGCTGTTTCCGCCGTCGCGGGCTCGTCGGCACCGGCGGTTTTGCGTTACTGATGGATGTCGAAAACCAAAATCGTCGCACAATGATCTTGTTTGCGATGTCGTTTGGGCGAGCCATTGTAATATACTTTATTATAGTGAAAATCAGATAAAAATAAAGAAATATTTTTATAACCAAAGTAAAGAATTAAAAAAAATTAAAATTTAGAAAACATTTTTTAAACCAGACAAATTAAAATTACATTTTATATATAGTGAAAAGTGAATTGTCCTATCTAAACTAAATTTAAAGTTTAAGAAATTTAAATTAATTCATTCATATAAAATAATTAAAAAATGAAATAAAGCAATTCAAATTCTAGCATTTTAAATTCCCTAATTTCTTAAAAGTCTTTATCCAAACATAACAAGTTAGGAATAAGGAAGTCACAATATTTTCATGTCGATCTACTCTTTTTATCTCGTGATATATTTACAAGTTGGACAAATCATATTTAAAGATTCTTTAAACTTAATTATGGTGGTTCTTATGTTTATACAATATATTTTATATCTTGTGGAGTTGTCATTCGCAATAGCTATGAAAAATTTATCTAAGCTTTTTCTAGAAGACTTAGCCATTGACATATCTTAAAAACTAAGTTATGGATAGGATGTAAACGAGTCAGACCGTCTATCAAAAATATCTAATCTGACATGTTTAAGGTCTGACTTGTCTTGATTATTATAAAGGTCAGGTTAAGACTTTTTGAAAAATTTATTTAAATAAAAAGGTCAAATTCAAGTTTTAATAAAAGTCTGTTAAGCTTATCAGACTCATCTATTTAATATATATATATATATATATATTAAAACTTAAAAATAATATATTTATTTTTCTAAAAATATTTTTTCTTATTATGAATACAGATGATCAACCACTTCAAAAAATCACCTTGAAAATCTCATAAAATTATTATTACTTATTTGGAAATATAAGTAAGATGTTGAGACATTTTCTGTTTAAAAATTGTTTCTTTAACTTTCCTAAATTGATTTAAAGTGTTTTATAAAATTAAATTTTCTAAAAAAAATGTTTCTTCATGTTTGGGAGATGGCTTGGGAATTAAAAAATTTATTTGTCTTTGTACTTAATTTGTCTTGTTTTTTATTTCTTATTTATTTTAGTATTTGGCATTAAAACTAAATTATTGAATGAAACTTATGGTATTTTATTTAGGTTGCTTATTTTGTTTATAATATTTTGTTGAATACTTAAAAGTGCTCTAATTAATTTTATCTTATTTTTTTCATGCACAAATTAAAAGGGAAGTATGTGTCTTTATTTATATTAAATTTTAAAATATATTATGCGAATTTTCAAAGTTTTATTGTATAGTCATTAGATTTTCTTTATATATAATATTTATTGTAAAAAAGGTTTTTAATGGCTCGTAAGCCAAATTAAGTTTTTAAATAGACCAAGTCAAACTTAAAAAAAAGTGTATGACAGATAAATAAACCAAACCAAATTTTATATTTTTAAATCAGGTCAAGACCAGACCTAACCAAACATAGTCTAACTTGTTCTATTTCCACCCCAGATATGGATGATCTTTTATGCATATGAAGATGACATTGTATTTGAAGGTAGACAATTTGATAGTTGAGTGTGATTGCCTTCTTTTATGCATATGAAGATGACATCGTATTTGAAGGTAGACAATTTGATAGTTGAGTTTGATTGCCTTGAGGTTATTCAACTATTCAATGAAGTTGATCATTAAGGAAGCTAGTTTGGTGAGTTTCTTGATGAAATCATTGGAGTGAAGCTTTAGTTTCGTAGTGCTTTATAGGGCATATTTGTAGATAAACTAGCAAATTGGCCAATTCTTTTGCCAAATATGGCTTATCTTTGTCATCTCATGTTAGTTATTTTGATTTGATTCCTGATTTTAATTGATTTGTTATTAACTCCTTTCATGGAGGATGATTTGTTATTAACTCCTGTGATGGATTTTAATTGATTGGTATATGTGACTCTTTGCCACACTATTTAGATAGAAAAATATGTTAAAAATTTTCTATATACTTAATGATCTAATCATTTTCACAAATAATATTAGATCAATGCGGAATGAAATAGAATATAAATACCTCCCGCCATTGCTCCTTGAATTGGGTTGTAATACTGCAATGTGAAGTGATTTCTTGAGTCTTCCAAACTCTTCTCTCAATTTGCACTGGATGGTGTATATGCACTTTATAT
>PYAF01004542.1:379226-398625 GCA_007407185.1 Glycine tomentella | reverse complement strand
TTCAGCTGCACCAAAACCTTCTCCTTGTGTCACGGTGGCTCCCACTTCAGGCAATTCAACATACACAACCTCACCCAAATGATCTTGGGCATGATCAGTTATGCCAACAGTTGCAGAATTTCCATCAACCTTCACCCACTCATGAGAATCAGCATACTTCAGATCATTCAAAACTGTAGGTGTAACAAAGGGAGGCCATATTTGGCCCAAAAACCATTAATTGACTTTCTTGCTAAATCACCCAACAAATAAATAAAATATTGGAATCTGATCAGCCAAGTTATTGGAAGAAGAATCTGACTGGTTGCAGCAAAAGAAAGAGAAAACATAGCAACCAAATAATAGCAGAATACTCAGCCATTAAGAAGAGTAACAGCCCCTCACCCCCCCCCCCCCCCCCCAACAAAAAAAAAAAAAGTAATTCTCCAACAAAATTTGATATACATAACACACCAAAACTAACAGAAGATTTTTTCCTCTGAAGCATTGTGAAGTTTCATTATTGAAAAAAAGTTTCACCATTGAAAACTAGGATTCACACTTTCAATGCGCATACTAAAGCCCATATCCAAAAGGAAAAAAACGAAGTGAAGATAAAGTGAGAAACTTTACTCAAACTGTTCAGGAAAAGCATAAACTGATGACGGTACAGTTCTTATCAAGGTAAAAATAGATAATTAGTTTTTTGAAAAATGGAGATTGTATCAAACCAATGTAAATTGAGATATGATATCCATAATTATTAAATAAAAAAGAAAAACAGTACAGAACGAGAAATGAGTAGAACCTGGGGTGCTTTTGGGATAGGAAGCAGCAATGCAGAAATGAGGTGGGGGCATGGTTGACACTTAAAGAAGTTAATAACATTGGAATCTTTTATCACTTTATCCCCTGATTAGAGTAGCTGTTTCAGCCACAGGAACCTATGACTAAGTCACAACTTGGAAGGTAAACCACCTTATCATTGTGTCAAAACTCACTCTATAAGTGGTGTCAGAATGATTGACATTCTAATAAGTTAGAACACTGATGGCACAATGTCAGGGATATTATAACTCGCAGACTTAAAATATTAAAAAACATAGTATATGCAAATTTTAAATGCAACTAGAACACAACTACAATTTACTGATTTTCTTTATTCTGTCAAGAGGATATGAAGTTCACTGAAGAAAAAAACAGTATGCATACTTTGACACAATCTAACTGCGTGATTGCACCATCTTTCGGAACTAACTTTATCCAATTATATTGGCAAACTGTACTCTTGACACAAGAAAGAATCAATTAAAACTTATCTTTCTTCTTTTAATTAGAGTCATTACCACAATTCTAACCTATAACATAACCTAAATTCTGACAAATCCTAAGCAAACAAGTTCTTCAATAGACTTAGCCTACACAAATATTCACAACATAAAATATCAAACATAATTTATACAATGAGTAGTAATAATGTGCCATTACTTTCAGAATGCAGCCACTCAGGTGGAAATATGAATTTTGGAAATAGGACATTGCTGATGCCAGAACTGGTTCCCTCCTAAGATACACCAGTAACCACCTAAAATCTTTGTTTCTCATTGGACTTGGAGTTTAGGAAGTAATAGAAGTAGTTACATATAGTTATAAGTTATGTATTTGGTTAGAAAGTAGTTATGGAAGTACTTAGGTTGTTTTAGCAGAAGGGCAGGGACTTAGCTTAAATAGTAGGAGGGTAAGAAGGGGGAATCATTCAAATTTTTAGCATTTATAAACTATTTGCTCTGTTAAGAAAGGTAAAAATCTCTCCTTTAATTTGTTGTCATTCAATATTCAACAACAGAAGCATTCTATTATTATCATATTCTGTCTCTTTCCTTCCCAATAAAATGACCATAACAAATATGACTATGCATGGATATCTAACTACGGGCGGAATTAAAATAGAACGAGATGGAATGAAATATAATTCTGCTCCCATTCTTTTGAACATTTTACAATGGAATACAGTAGAATTTTCCAACTACTATTGTTAGGAGGTAAGCCGAAGGATTAAGAAAAATTAGCAA
Source organism: Glycine tomentella (assembly GCA_007407185.1). Classification (NCBI taxonomy): domain Eukaryota; kingdom Viridiplantae; phylum Streptophyta; class Magnoliopsida; order Fabales; family Fabaceae; genus Glycine; species Glycine tomentella. The sequence goes on along the minus strand of PYAF01004542.1, from coordinate 396,574 downwards.
ACAATTAGTGTGTGCTTGTTTCTTTACACGTTTGAGCCTCTATTTGCACTTTCCAATGAACTTCCAATGTGAAGCTATGTTCCTATGGTCATTCATGTTCAATTGAACAAATCGTTTATTCAATTCCATCCTAATTAAAACAATATAAACAGAGACAACTAATGTCATTTCATTTTGATTCATTCCATTTCCTTTTCATCAATTGCAAGGTTTTTAAAAAATGGTCCACGACCGTGATTTGAGCCACAACATCAAGGTTTTTTACCATCTGCAAAGTACGACCACAATTGGGACCACATCGGCCGCATTATCCGCGATAACAACAAACATACGCGAGGAAACCGCAACGTGACCAAGAAAGACCGATATTTAAAACCTTGATCAGTTGCAACATAACCTGAGAGATCACCAGACACAGCTGAACCCACACTATTATATATATATATATATATATATATATATATATATATATATATATGGTAATCACCATGCAATACATTGTACATCAGAAAGCACCAAAACGTGAGTTTTGCCATCAAGAAGAAGAAACGAATCGGAACTTGAAATGACACATTGAAAGGCACGGATCAAGATCGATCCGCATGTTTCGTCCACGCCACGCACGTGACGTGACGACAAAACCAGCGTAAATGATCAATGAAACAAAGCAAAGGAAAAGAAAAAAAAAAAAAAGGTATCATAGAAAGAAGAAGAAGAAAAAGACGAAGGAGGAGAATACCGTTAGAGAAGCTTCTGTGAAACACGGAGATCCTGAGGTAGGAAGCAGCTCTTGAAGCCCACAACTGTCTGCAAGCCATCTCTCTCTCTAACGCTCACTCTGCTTCTTCTCAATAGACCTTTCTATTTGCCAATAATTTTCGTAGGGTTCATAGGGTTAAATTTGAGTTTTACCACCTCTAAGTACTATTTTTTTTTCTAATTAGATTCAAATTCCTCCTATAAATTTTTAGAATTTAATTTATCTTTTAATTTTTTAAAAATATCATATTTTTGTGATAATTTAAATAATTTTAAACTTATTTTTTAACGTTACTAATTTAATTATGAAATCAAGTCTTAAATATTAGAAGATCAAATTAAATTTGATAAAAAAAATCAAATTTAATCTCTTAATAATAAATTAGAGAAAAAATTAATTTAACCTTAAAAAACAAAAAAAAAACTTATTTGTAGTTTTGACCTACACAATTTCTCAAAGGTTATTTCCTACTTCTCTCTCATCTATTGACTCATCCATTACCTGAACAAACACCTAGTATTTTGTCGTGTTCCCTTCACTTCTTTTTCATTGGATTTATATAACACTGCAACGATCGGATAGCTACTTGCTACTTGATTCGTTCTTTGCCAGCGTGGGATTGAAGAAAGAAAAAAAAAGTAACAGGAAAGGAGGGTAGCATTAAGGGAAGAACTCAGGTTCGTGAAACTAATTTTATACTGTGATGCATCTCCTGCAAACTCTTTCTATGCTAATATTTGTTTATCCCCCCAAGTTTATTTATTTATTTATTTATTAATCTCTCTTTTTTCTTTACTATTGTTATTGCATATTATGCAAAATTTATTTGATGGTTGTTTGTTGTTGTTGTTGGGTGGTAAGGTTGCAGAAAGAGGTAAAAAAAATGGAGCATGGGGATGGAGAAGCGGTGATAATTGGGGGTATGGTATTGGACATTCATGCTACACCTTCAATGCTAGCAAATCCTGGAACCACTACCCCTGGGAAGGTTAGTAATCAAACTATATTCAATCTAAATGAAAGGATGATGCCTGCACGATATTTTTCTTCCATGGGTCTGAAACTTTTGATATTTGGAAAGTTACTTTGAGCAAGTGGAAAAGACTGAACCCAACTCTGGTTAAGAGGAACTAAGTTCCTTGCCACTCAGACCAACAACAGGCATTGGTTAGCTCAATCTTTGTTAATGATGTAAAAACCATAAGCAGTCATTCATTCATTGCCATGATTGGAAATTCTTTATTATTTCCTTTTTCTTTCTCATTCTTATACTGGAGAATTGTCAGGTCTATTATGTCCAAGGAGGTGTGGCAAGGAATGTAGCAGAGTGCATGTTAAAACTAGGAGCAAAGCCATACATGATTAGTGCTCTTGGGTTTGACATGGCAGGTTATCACAAACATCTTCTCTCGCATTGCTGTCATATTTTTTTTTACTGTGAGCATTTATTATGGTCAAAAGGAACCCTTTATGGCAACTTCGACTGGTTTATATTCAAATTTGTCAGTTGTTCGAAGTGGAGACATTTCTCTGATTCATTTATCAAAATTTGGATGTATGTTTCTGTCCTACTTAGAGACTAAAGCACTAATCTAGTGTTGCTTTTCTTTAAACAAAAAATGTTATAAAATAATTTTTTGAAGAAACTATGCCATCCTAGAAATAAGAGGAAAGTGTATAGGATTGCTGGATTGGAAATAGTTCTTGGATGGAAATCTAATAATAAGGCTTAAGAAATCCAATACTAGAAATAAACAGTGCCCTTATATGAAATAGATGCAGTTTGGTTTTACCCAATAATACTTCATTAATCTGATCAAAAGCACTTGAAAACTTCTACTAATCAACTCCACTAATATTCTATATTTGACTGGACCCCTTGGTGGCTTAATTATTGTGTCTGATGCTTTGATTGACCATTTAGACTATCTTTAATTACTTAGATCCTTGGTTACAATATTAGACTTTCTACACTTAATTAACCAATTAAATACATAGCAAATGACCATTGAGCTGAACACATCTAAGGATACTTAGATCCCTGATTACAATATTAGACTTTCTACACTTCATTAGTATCTTCATTCTACACTTATTCCTATAATTAATAAATTATAAGTATACCAAATCTATAATGTTCTGAATAATATGTCATTCTAAGGATGTGAACTGATATGCATCTCATGCCAATCAGCTAAGAATATTCTACTGTTGATTCTTTGTTAATGACTTGTGTGAGTATCAGAAAACACTTTGATCAGAATGGCATTTGGAGAATAAATCTAGAGAAGAAACTTACAAAACTCTTCCTTTATTCTCTTTATTTTTTATTTTCTAGGAAATCTGCTGTTGAATCAGTGAAAATCTGCTAGCCTATCTATAGAAGGTACACTATTTTGTCTTTGCGGCTGTCATCATTCGATCTGCCATAAAAAATGTAAAAAGTAATGGTTTTTTTGTACATTGATAAATTTGAGGTAGGTATTTTGAAGGATAAAGATATTGAGACTCCAGTAGTATGCAATATATTTGATGTTAGTGGTGAGCTAGCAGCTGGTGTTGCTAATGTGGAAGCTCTTGTAAGTTGATCATTCAAGCATTAAGCTATCAAGTAATCTCCAAACTTAAGCAAGCTAAAAGATGTATTTTGCAACCTTATATATTATATACTGAAAGCTGTTATAAAAGACGGAAGCAAGTAAAAAGAAATATAATTCAATCATATTGTTGCAGGAAAAATATCTGACACCTGATTGGATCTTTCGCTTCAAAAACACTTTACTATCTGCTTCAGTGTTAATGGTTGATGCAAATCTGAGTCATCCTTCTCTTGAAGCTGCTTGTAAAAGTACATTGCATGCTAATATTTTAATTCTCTTTTACCCTCTCTCTGTTGGATTATGAACTAACTACAAATGTTGTTCTTTCCCTTTGCATAAATATCTACGTTTCTCAGTGGCGATTGACATGGAGTGTCCTGTATGGTTTGAGCCAGTATCAGTTACTAAATCCCGAAGAATCAGTTCTATTGTCGAGTATGTGAGTGCTATGCTTTACACAAACATGATATTCTTTATTAGATCTATTAATTTCATGGTTTGGTCAAAGGTGTTTATGAGTAAATGGGCATTGCAATAGTCTGAAATAGTTGTTTAGAAAGAGAGAGAATGAGATACATAGGTTGAATTCTATGTGTCTAATTTACAAAGTAGAGGTTCTTGTTTATAATATAAGGCATAAATACAATGGATAACAGTTTCCCTAATTTATTTATATAAATGCATACTGCTCACAACATCTCATAATATCCCTAATTACAATATTTAGTTATTTACATAATCTGTAACAGTTATAAACAGTTTGTTTGGTATCACTTGTCAGCAACTTTCCTCGTGTTGTCTTGAATTCTTGATATTCATTATCTAAATAACGTTGTTATTATATGTGTAAATTTAAACTTCTGCTAGCATCACTAAATTTTTTTTAGATATATTACATTGTGCAATGTGTATGTGATTTAACTTTACCAACATCATAGGATATCATGTGCTTTACCAATATCATAATTTTTTATAGATATGTTATATTGTGCATACTTTGTTTAGGTAACTTTTGCTTCTCCAAATGAAGATGAACTTATTGCGATGGCAAATGCTTTATCTGGCAGTGATGAGTTTCATCCACTTAAAGAAAGTCAGAAGAAAAATATTTCAGTATTATCTTTGTTCCAAATGCTGAAACCAGCTATATGGGTTTTGCTAGAAAAAGGCATTAAAGTGGTCCTAGTGACCTTTGGCCCTAATGGAGTGTTTTTATGCAATAAAGGAAGGCCTAGAAAATTTAAAATGCCTGCAGAGAAAACAAATCAGTGTGGCTTCAGAGGACAATTATACAAGACTGTTATGCAAAAATGTCCACCTAGTCGTTATTCTGGTTTTTCAGAACTTGATAGAAGCTCTCATATCTTTGCTGTGCATTTTCCCTCACTTCCTGCATCAGTTGTGAGACTTACTGGCGCTGGTGATTGCTTAGTTGGTGGAACACTCACATCAATTTGTGCAGGATTAGATATTATGCAAAGTGTGTCTGTTGGCATTGCAGTGGCTAAAGCTGCAGTGGAGGTTGAGGCTAATGTCCCATCTACTTTCAGTTTATCTGCTATCACAGGTAAAGTTTTGGCTATGCATTTAGTTATAGCCATGGTCATATGCATGTCTAGTTGCTTTTTTTGTTGCATGTTTTAAGTTAGTGAACTAATTAGCATCCCTGGTAACAAATGGTTCCTTTTCTCACTTTTTATTATTTTTGTGATTGGAGATTTGGCAGCCTCTATGTGGAATTGAATCAGTGTTTGAGAATTGGAAAATTCATCTGAAGCCTAATAAGTATTTATGTGAATTCTCATGTGAATTGCAAAAGTACGAATCATACAAAGCCTATAATGTTGCCATGTACCAAAGATTAACTTATTGATAGCAAAGAATCACACGAATAGTGTATATTATATAATATTATTGAGAACTTGCACGAGAATTAGTGCATGTCTGGAAAAGATTAATTTCTTCGAAAATAATCACTTATTGTTTAAAGTCTCTCTTAGGAGATGGAAAAAATAAACAATTGTTTCTCTAAAAGACTAAAACAAGTTGAACCAAACATGCACTTAGACATTAGAAGTTTAGAACTGCTAACCAATTAATCTATAACCTCATGGTACATTAAATTGGAAATCGAGTTAATGGCAACGTGTGACTCAGTTTATCTTGTATGTTAGTGAGTTTTAGTGGCAACGCAGAAGTTTGATTTTTGAAACTTACTAGAAGCACCTAGTGACCATGGCATGACTAAAGCCATAGCACAGATTAGTCCCATGCTCAAACGATGCAGGAATATCCCATGGTCTAACCAAAAACAAGAAGAGTTTGATATGGCAAAGTCTTATGTTGTACTCTTGTTCAATAGTGTATCCTCATCAGTTGTGAATTAAGATTCTGTAAGGTTTAGTTTATTGATTGTTGAGTGTTTCTACAACCATGATCATGCCATCTTCTTGTCAATTATGACCCCTTTTTTTTCCGTCTTTCTTGTGCAGATGATGCTAAATCTGTTTACTCAGGTGCTAAAGTTCTCTTCCCCCAATCGATGTTGTAAATTTTGAATGAGGATGACTGGTAGATAAGCAACTTGAGTTGTGATACAACAACCTCCTTTGCCCAGAAAAAATGATAACATCTTAGCAAGGCTTGTGGCATTGAAATCTGAATTAATAACTATATTTTTTAGTTTTTATTTCATATTTTTCTATAAGAGTTTAATTGATACACTTTTCTTTTAAACATTGATATGCACTTTTACACTAACATGTTATACTTGATCATGTAATGATGTCGGTCTTTGTAGTGAATATTTTTTTGCCCTATAATCTATATTTTTACACATTTATATAGCATCATAACTATCTTCTTTTTTTTTTCTTTTTCTTGTTTCGGAAACGAAGTTTTGGAAATTATTTAAGTAATACTAACAATATCAGTAATTTTAAATAACAATCAACATGTACAAACAACTATAATATCAGTAATTTTAAATATTTATTTATTATAAATTTTAATTATAATTAAAATTCATAATAAATAAATATTTTCACATATAATTGTATTTTAGATTTATGATTAATAATTCATAATTTTTTTTCTTAATCATAATATTAGTGCGAAGTAGTTCTATTAAAAGCGATAACTAATTTTCGTCGAGGGCGCTCATTTATGATAATTCATATCCTAATGGACAATTTTTTTAGTGAGTAATGGATAATGTTTTTTAACCATTTGATAATTCATTTTAAAAGATATTGAAACTCAATTGAGAAATAAAGATAACAAAATAGTCCAAAAAGGTTAAGAAAATAGATAAAGACAAAAAAAGTGATTTTTAAGCTAATTGTTAAATCAAAATAAATTTATGCTGTTAACCAATAAAAATATATCATTTATATAGATCAACAAAATAAATATATATATATATATATATAATCAAATTATACTTTATTTAAACATAGAGTATTCCCTAACTAAAAGCAACACACTAATACTTCAAGTAATTGATATGGAAAAAAACGTGTAAAATATGTAATAGTACATGAATTATTTATTGGATATTTTTTATTTTAGACAACATCATGCTCCATGAGAGAAAATTAGTTGAATATAATTAATATGATCGAAATTTTTTTATCTCCATATGAGGGCGTCCCATCATAGTGGATACCCACAGGTTCCACGTGTCATGTGATTCTTGTTGTCTTGTCACCCACAGACTGAAATCCTTGAAAGTTGAAACCTATCCTTCAACCCTTTTTTATTTTTTATTTTTAAAAATGGCCCCACTTAGATTACGGTTCCCTCTAGAACGGTTTGATAGTGGCACGACTCTTGCAAAATATATGAGAAAATTATAAACAAAAAACATCACTCACGCCTCTCTCGCTTCTTCTCTTTTCTCTCAAACCCTCTCAAACCCTCTCTTCTTCTTCTTCTTCTTCATCGGTACGCTTCTTCTCTTCCGTTCTCACTTTTCCTTTTCCTTATTACATGACGCATTCTCTATTCATCATAGCATTTTGTTCATTGCGATGTTCCAACTAAGTTTTTATTTTTTATTATTATTTTTTTTTTTGCGTTCGGCGCTTTGTTCTATGTTTTCTTTTTGTCATGTTTTCGTCGTATCGTTTTTCATTATGAATTTATCGACATTCTTGATAGTTATTTTTGTTTCGATCATACTACGGAGTCGTCGTTTGTATAATAATGAGATTATATATATGTATTGTTTTGAAACTAGAAATTAGAAAAGCGGATGTAATATTTTAGGTCTGGTTGGTTTGAACTTTATTAATCTAATTGGATAGAAAACCTATGTTACGTTGTGATTGAAGCGAATGTGCCTCGTTTTACTTTTAGTGTTACCAAATCGATTGCGTGTCAGTTCTTAAGGACGTGTTTTTTGTTGTTGTTGTTGTGTGTATTGTTGATTGTAATTTTAACTGTGGGATTTAATAGTTGTGGTTGATGTTTGAACTTGCTAAATACTGATTGAGATTTGAAGTTTGGAAGACATTTGTTATGAGCAAGGTTTTAAATGTCGGTCGCGGTTGTTGATATCGCGATAAATCGCAGACAAATGTGGTCCCAAATGTGATGGACAGTTAAAAAATCTTGGTATTGCTGCCCAAATCACGGTCATGGACCATTTTTTAAAACCTTGGTTATGAGTGACTATATTTACATAATTGCAAACCCTGTTGTTTATTTTTTCACATGAAAGCGTAGTACAGTAAATATATCCCTGTGGGAATCAACGATAAGCACAACAATGGTGATGGAAAAGACCTAGGTTTTGTGTGTTGTTGATTGTAATTTTAAACTGTAGAATTTAACGGTCATGGTTGATATTTGAACTTGCTAAATACTGACTGATGATATTTGAAACTTGAAAGGAATTTGATACGTGTGACTATTTTTGCACAATGCAAACCTTGTTGTTTATTTTCTCATGTGACAGTGTATAGTTTAGTCAATATATCTCCATGGGAATCAATGATAAGAACAACAATGCATATGGAAAAGACCCAGATTTTGGAGCAATCTTTATGTCAAATAGTGAAACAAAAAGAGAATGCTTCAAGAAGGGATTATTTGGCCTCCCGTCTTCTGATATCCAGTTTGTAGAGCAGATTAAAACTGGAATGATTTTGTTCTTATTTGAATACCAGAAGAGACAACTGCATGGTGTGTTCAAGGCATCCTGTGACGGAGCTATCAATATAGTACCAAATGCCTTTGCGAAAGTGGGGAAGCAATTTCCTGCTCAGGTAAGAATTCACTAACTTCATTTTATAAATTTCCCTTCACATCAGGAATGAGCAAAGCCTTCTTTTGAGTCTGAGTGCAAGAGTGCAAGAGTGCATTGTTTTTGCATTGAGATTAATATATTATGGTTGCACTGGTATGCTGTAGGTTAAGTTCGATGCCATTTGGCTCTGTAAGCCACTGCCTGAAAAGTTGTTCCGTGATGCAATCAGAGAAAATTACTTTACAACCAACAAGTTTAACTTTGGGCTATCTGAAAATCAGGTCTGCTCTTGGTTGGACATGATTAGCTTTTTTCTAACAAAATGAGGATGATTTGCTAAAATATTTTATGTCAATCTGTTGTGTAGGTTCTTAAACTTCTATATTTGTTCAGCGAGAGAAGGCTAGAACCGGAGGCTTCTCCTGGGAGAATGTTGTCCAGAAATGAAGACTTGAAATCAGAGTGGTACTCTTTAGGCAAAGTTGGAAGATCTGTTGATCATGGAATGTGTATTGAAAGACTTCAGAATAAGCAAGATGTGGGTGGTAGCATCTCAGCCATCAAAATGCCTAATTGCCAAGGAGATTCTTTGCTGTACAATGGAGAATATAAATATACTGGATTAAATGCAAGTGATATTAAGCAAGGAAGGACTGCTCAGTTTTCGGTGGATACTACAAGTGAGTATGTTAGTGATTATTTGGGATTAAAGGATGAAAGTAGGTTTGCTGCATATGAGAATGAGGATTATATGGATATCTGTCTCAGGCCAAATATCACAGGTGGATACTCCAAAAGTCCATCTGATAAAATTAGAAATCATGGTGAGGGAAGGTTATCAATTAGGGATAGGCTCATGAGTAAATCCCTACCAGAGTCTGATCAGAGGATTTTATTTTCAAATGATGTTCCTGGTTTAAATAATTCTGCTGTCAATCCATCTGGCTTTTACAGCAAGCATATTTTGGAGCATAATTCTCTTGTTCAAAATCGGCTTAGGCCAACTTCTACAATGATTCACCCAATCCAGTCACAGATCTTAAACAATACAGGTGTAACCCAAAGAGATACTAATTCTAACAGTAACTCCCTTCTATATGATCCAGATGCTTCTGGTTTAAATTTTAGCCGGGTATCATCTGCTGGAATTAATGATGATTCTAAGCCAATAATGGAAAGCACTTCTCCTTCAAACAACTATGGAAGGAATTCCTTGAGCAGTCAACCATATGTCATCCGTAAAGAACTGAAAGACACGAGCAGGTGGCACACTGTTGGGGGTGACTTGCAAAATCCTGTTCTTTATAGTAGCAACAGGGATTACACGCCTCTCAACACGGTTCAAAATTCTGACCAGTTGGCAGCCGAATCTGTTGTTTATGAGGCTTGCGACATTCCATCCTTATCACCTTCTATCCCTCCTCCAGATATTGGAAGGAGTGGCAGTCTACATGATCCCTTTTCTTCCGTGTTCCATAATCACCAACCATGGTTAGGCAACAATTTTCACTCCACAACTTTGCAAGAAAAACTGAGTCATGACATAACACTACCGAAGAACTATGACACATATACTTCTGATATTTCATGGGCAAATGAGGGTCATTTCAAAGATGGTGATTCGTTAATCCATGAATATGATGTTGGATGTGGTTCTCAAAATAATAATTCTGGCTATCCAAAGAAAAAGAGTAGTGTTTTTTCTCGATTATCTTTTATGCAGGATAGCAAACAAGAAAATGGAAACAATGTAAGGAATCAGGTTTGTCATTTCCATACTTCAGTTGAGGCAGTCATGGATAGGGTTCGGCTGAGTCACAACAAGTGGATGAAAAAAAGAAAGCCAAAGCCTATGCACAACAAAGCTGAAAGTCTGAAGGATAAAACTCAAATCAGTAGCTCGAAGAAGGAGGGTGATTGCTTTGAAAATACCCTGACTGATCAAACTATGGATTTGTCTACTGCAACTGAAGGCAATACTAAAACAACCGCTGAAGAGACATGTTTTGTGGATTTCAAGCGTCGTAGCAAAGTGGGGAAACTTAGTGATGAAAATGAGATCAGAAGCTCCAATGAGAGTGAAAAGAAAGAGAATTTGGTGTTTGGGCAACAAAAGAAAAGAAAGTTGATCCGCCCAAATTTCGGCAAGAGTATAACTTCTGATGATAAGGGCATTGACCTTGGTGCTTCTCAAAACTTACAAGTACCATCATCTCTTGGAAGTTATAATGTTAAGGATGTTAACGAAAGCTGCTGTGTTTTGGTTCAAACTGCGGACAACATTAAAGCTGATGCGGAAGTAAGAAACATTATTAGTGAAACACATTCTGATGATAAGAGTAGTCATGCCAGGGGATATGCCTGCATTGAAGGAGGAGAAAGAGCAACTGATAGTGCTCTTGCTGCATTTAATGTTAAATCAAATGCCGAAGTACAAAACATTCATGGAACACATTCTGAAGATAAGAACAGTAGTCGTGCCAGGGCATATGTCTGTGGTGAAGGAGGAGAAAAAGCAATCAAGGGTGCTCTTACTGCATTGAATGATGGATCAAAATGTCTTGACAACATAAACCAGAATGTTTTTGCTTCAGCTTCTTGCAAAGACGTGCAGAAAGGTTTATGTTCGATGGATAGTATAAAATCAGTATCTCTGAACACAGAGTCATTGCGTTCAATTTGTCAATGTCAAGAGAATCATGCGCATAAGATCATATGTGCTGGCCGAGGTATTAATACTGACAAAGAAATGCCAAAAGATTGCAGCTCCTCCTTTAAAGATGGATCTGAATATTTAAAGAACTCTGGTAATGAAAAAGCTCCAATTGAAACTTCGTATCCTATGAAGGAAGGTTTACTTGTGATGAATAGTATAAAATCAGCATCTGAAGGTAAAAACTCACTGCACTCAATTTGTCAAGAACACCTTACAGGTAAGATCGAATGTACTGGCAGAGGAAATAATACTAAACAAGAAATGTCAAAAGATGGTGACTACTTTGCTGGTGTTAAAGATGGATTTGACTGTTTACAGAATTCCAATAATGACAATGCTTCAATTGCAACTTCTTGTTTCAAGGAAGGCTTATGTATGACTGATAGTAAAAAATCAGTATCCCAATCACTGCCTTCGATTCCTCAAGAATGTCATGTTGGAAAGGTTAGATGTGCTGGCGGGGTTACTAAGACTGAAGAAAGAATGTTAAAAGTTGGCAGATCACCTATTACTACTGAAGTTCAAGATGGATCTGACAGTTGTCAGAACCCTGGCAATGAAGACAATGCTCCAATTACACCTTGTGAACTACACAAGATGGCTTAAGTCTGACTCTAAAGCAGATTGAAACCTCATTTCAAAGATATGTGTGGCTCCTCCATGTATCATTTTGGTGTCTCATCAGTTGGGATGACTGCTGCGGTTGGTTTCATTGGACTCATGCTTACTTACTGAGAGGCAAATCAAGTTGCTGATTTTTTGCTAATCATGGTTTGAGTTTTCAAACCATAGAGATGATCTTCTATGTTTTCCCCCTCTGAGATGCTAATCAAGTTTCTGATTTTTTGCTAATCATGGTTTGAGTTTGCAAACCATAGATATGATCTTCTATGTTCCCCTTGATTTTGTAGAGTTGGCTTTTGTTAGCTGACAGTGCTGCTGGGGATTCTAGCTTCTTTTTTTTCTTTTTTCTTTTTTTAAATTTCCATTGTCCACAAAAATAGAAAATAGCTTGAGGCTTGAGCATTTACGTATGGCTCACACATGCCATTCTCTATGATGGTATAATATTTCGGGAAAGTTTAGAAAGATGTAGAGTTCTGCCAATTGCGGTAGACCTTATTTTGGGAAGGGTGTTGTTAGTATGAAAAAGGTTGAAGTCATGTTTGGTCCGCAAGTGGGTTTTAGTTCAAATGCTGAAAATATATAAATATGTTTTTAGGATGTTTAAATGTTGGAAACGATTGCAGTCTCTCGATTTTCCTTTCATGCTTGAAGCCTTGAATATAAAATATGCAACTTAAATTAAAGGTTAAAGTTTGGTTCAATAAAAGTGTTTTTTAATGAGTACACTATTTAAATAATAAATTACTATGATTAATTGATAGTATAAAAAATATTTTTTCTGTCAACATATGAAAATAAATTAAAGTTCATATTCATTTAACATGTTTTAAAGAATAATACTACAGAGACACGTATATGCTCTATAGATACACTAAACTATAGAAAAACGTATATGCATTATATAGAATAATAATATTTTTTTACATTATCATTCGACAATATTTTAAGTATGTTGAAAAAGATTTGATTCTCTTGATCTTTCAAGAGTTAATCTCATTACTTTTATTATGAAAATACATTGTTTCTAGAAAAAATGATATATTTTTTATTTTGATAATTATAATCCTACAAAGCACACCAAAACTGATTAATAATGATTGATAGTTTATTATTCTTTACTTTTTAGTTTTTAATATGCGTATTTACGTGATCTAATATCAATTTTTTAGTACATATTTTATGATCCACGTTTCAATATAGATTCAACAAATAAAAACAAAAGAAAAAATCTGATCATTTTATAAAAACACTTTTGCCTCAAAAGTAACTTTTTTCTCTTATTTTCAAACATGTTCTTACTTTATTTGCTTTTCCTCCCTGCTGTACCCAAAAAAATGAAAATTAAACTCTTGTTTAGTTTTATTTATTTATGTTGTAGATCTATTTCTTTAAATAAAGCATAATTTTTATATAAAAAAGTAAATAAAGCATAATTTCTTTTTGTTTTGTTTTTGAAATACATAATCGATCTACTAAAAGAAAAAAAGAAAAAGATATACATATAGGAGTGAGGCGCTCTTGGCAGTTAACACTATGGGATCACAGGATTGATTTGATTCAGAATTTTTCAGATCGGTTCCATTCGAAGATGTTGGAAGTTTCAGCACAGCATCACCAACTCTTGGTTCTAAAATCAGCAACATATTCGAGACTCCTTCTCCTAACCCTAATCATCCTCTTCCGCACCCTCCTTTCTCCTTACGACACCTCCGCACCCTTAAACCCTCCATGCCTCTCCACCCCCAACGCCACCACTCAGCCTTCCCCCCTCGAAAACGGCGTCGTTTGGGACTCCGTCTACTTCCTCCGCATCGCCCAATGCGGCTACGAGTACGAACAAACCTTCGCCTTCTTACCCCTCCTTCCTCTCTCAGCTTCTTTCTTCTCCTTCTTTCTCCCCAATAGATCCCTCCTCGTTCTCTCCGCTTACCTCATCAACAACCTCTCCTTCGTCCTCGCCGCGCTTTACTTCTACAAACTCTCCCTGTCCCTCTTGAAGGACCCCCAAACGGCGCTTCGTGCCACCGTTTTGTTCTGCTTTAATCCCGCCTCTGTATTTTACTCATCCATGTAATGCTCTTTAATTTGGTCTCTGTAAGTGTTTATGTTTCTGCAGAGAGTAAAGTTAGGAAACACAAACTTAGATGAAGTAAAAATGAAAAGAAAAAAAAAAAACTTGCAAAGTACCAAAATTGAAAAAGCGCGAACTTATCGGAACTAAATTCATATTTTAGTGTTCGAGAAATGCCAGCCGCACTCTCTTTCTCTCTTTCTAAGACTCTCTTTATGATTGGTTAGAATTTATTGGAAATCACCATTTTTGAGAAGCCAAACCCACCAAAATTGATGATTTCTAATAAATTTTAACCAATCATAGAGAGAGTCTTTGAGGGAGAGTGTTAGAGAGTGTGGCTAGCATTCCTAAGTGTTTATGTTTTATGTTTCTTTGTGATTTGTGACTTGGTGTTTGGTTTGTGTGATGGCATTGGCAGATACTCGGAGAGTTTGTATGCATTTCTGTGTTTTGGAGGAATGTATCACTTCGTGTCTGGTGGAAACAATTTGGCTGTTCTTTTCTTCGCGCTCTCGGGCTGTGCGAGGTCTAATGGCGTGCTGAATGCTGGCTACTTCTGTTTTCAGACTATGCATCGGGCTTATCATGCTGTGTTTCACAAAAAGCGTGTTGCTGTTAGTTTCTTCACTATTTCTTACTTCCTACATTGTGTAATTACTTACTCCCTCTGGTCTCAAATATAAGAAAAGATAAACTAACTTACCTTGCCTTATGCTTATATTTGAGACTGGAGGGAGTATAAGTGTTTGCCCTTGGGTCCTGTGCGGATAAAGTTCTCCATTAGCACTTCAATAAGAAGATAAACTGAATTTAGGTACTTCATTTTTATAGAAGCTCTCTCTCATCTAACTTCTTCAGAGAAGCTAAGATGCATAAGTTAATCTTAATTTTTAATCCATTGGAGAAACTCAATTCATTTTACCCTTTTGTTGTCTTTTTACTATAAGTGTTTATATAGAAGTTTTTCCTAACAGGATCTTAATAAATCTCATTTGCATTAAGTCTCACATGACTGTCATTGTATTGATTAATGTTAAAAATGGTTTTCTATGCTTGGGAATTTGAAGCAACTGTGTCAAGCAGTGTGAAATTACGAATGTAGTTGTTGGCATTCGATGGTAAACGAGAGGGTGAATTCAGTCGGCATGGCTTCTAGCTTAAAGAAACATATTTGTTTCTTCGTTATTTGGAAGGTTTGATGGCAAATTTTATTGACAAGGAGTATGGATGTTTATGATATTAGTCTATTAGGTGTGGAAGTTAGGGGACATTGGAGTGGTGGGGCTGCAATATTGTATGTTTGAGGGTTTTTTGCAGTTGTGGATTTTTTCACATGTGATAGGTCATATAGAGTAGAAAGCAAATATATCTAGAACTAATAATTTTTCTTTAACTATGTGTTATAGGAACATTTGTAAACTGACATATAGATGTAGCTCAAGTAGTTAGGGTAGATGTTCTAGGATTGATTTCCATGTCATTTGAAAAGAAAAAGATTTCAAACGTTGTTAGTTTGAATTATAAACTGGAATACTGACTGATTCTTTGTCATTGTGGCAGTTGGCTTTGCAGATTGTTATCGTCGGAGCTTTACGTACTGCATGTATTTTTGCTCCATTTGTAGCTTTCCAGGCTTATGGCTATTACAATATGTGTGTTGAACGTTCCCCTGATGAAATAAGGCCCTGGTGCAAGGCAAGAATACCGTTACTTTACAATTACATCCAAAGTCATTATTGGTATGTTCATTTTTAAGTTTCAATAGTTTTGTTGATTTATTTTGCTAATGCTATGCTATTGGCTGAATTATTATACTCTAGTCTATGCAACCTATTACTATAAAGTTGGAACTTGGATGTTTAAAATTTAAATAGTCAGATTTTCCAGTGAAGGTTGTTAATTTCTGATTGTCCAGGGGTGTAGGTTTCTTGAGATATTTTCAGCTGAAACAGTTGCCTAACTTTCTTCTTGCATCTCCAATACTGTCTCTGGCACTTTGCTCAGTTGTCCATTATGCTAAATCAAGGCCTCAGAACTTTTTCTCTCTGGGTTTTTTAACTCCTATGGAAGAAAAGGGCTGTGGAGTTGTGTTTTTATCAGATGAACTCTCAAGGTCCAAAGAAGCTGGAAGTGTGGAAAAATTCTCTGTTAGGTTAGAAGGTATGATTCTCAAACAGATAATTGTGATTTACTTTGCATTAGTTGGAAGTACATTGCTTTGTGAGGTAAATAATTCACTGACTTGGGTATAATAATTAAATCATTCACTTTGATGGTTTTATGTGGTACTGCTATTTTCATTCTTTCACATTTGTGGTTCAACCATTTTGTTGTTTGTCTGGTCATTCCTATTTGGTGATATATGTACAGAGTTACACACTATGCTTAATTCCTTCATTCATTGTTCTATATAGTATACAGCATATAAGCATGTGACTTCAGATTATACAATAAAGCTTTATGTGTTGTCATTGCAACCATAACACTACTCACTCCTGCACCAGAACACTCCAATCTTAGGAGGAGAAAGAATGTGAGCAAGGGAGACATTGCCAATGTTCCCATGGAATCTGAGCCTGCAGCAATTTGGCCGGGATACTTGTCTGCTTCTGTTCTCCCATTCGTGCTACACTTGGGATTCATGGCATGCACTGCTTTTTTTGTCATGCATGTACAGGTAGTGTCAACTGTCTTGCTTTCTTTCTGCTTCTATTTATCATGAGTGAACTTCAACTTTTTCTAATCATGTTTTAAGACCTGCCCCTGAATATTGCTTAAATGTTCTATACTTGGTCACCAAGGGTGTACTTGGTGAAAAATGGGGTAATGAAAATTGACATAGTATTTGGCCACAAGAAAAGTATAGATGCACCCTTCATTTTCTGCTCTCCCACTTTACTGTTTACCTATTGCACCTTTTAATCAATTTCTATCATATCCGTTTTGTTGCTTAAGAATGGCTGAAATTTTTTGCTAATGTGAACTTTTGGTAATTGACATTTAACAGGTGTCAACTCGTTTCTTGTCTGCCAGCTAGGGGTGGGCATGGATTGGATTTTTAAGAATCCAATCCATATCCAATTCATATCTAATTAAATGGATTGGATTTTAAATTTATATCTATATTTTTTTAAAAACAAACTAGATTTAAGATCCAATCCATTTAAATGGATATGAATTTGGATATATCCAATTTATATCCACTTAAATGTTATAAGATTTTTTTTTACAAATTTTAGTTATTAAATACTAAAAAGTGAAAATTTTGTATATGTCCATTGAAGAGCTATTTTCAACCGACCATGGTCAAAACTATTTTT
>PYAF01004542.1:350745-379126 GCA_007407185.1 Glycine tomentella | reverse complement strand
TCAAAGTTGACAAAAAAAATTTAAAAATCCAAATATCCAATCCATATCCATTTCATATATCCAATTAATTGGATTGGATTTAAAATCCATAAAAATGGATTTGGATATGAAACTAATCCATTTAAATGGATTTAAAATGGATTAGATTGGATTGGATATAGATTATTTTATGGATATGGATTTTTTTGCCCAGCCCTACTGCCAGCCCTCCTCTCTATTGGTTTGCTTCATATATAATGGCGAATCCTGCAAAATACTTTAGATGGGGATACGTGATATGGGCATACTCTATGGCATACATTTTTCTTGGCAGTCTGCTGTTTTCAAACTTCTACCCTTTTACCTAACGAGAAGAAAGGTAGATGGTTCTTGAAAGCTGTTAGTCTTTTTATTTCATGCAAATGCAATGCACAAAGGCATAGCTATCATGAAGCGTTTACTAAAAAAAAAAAAAAAAAAAGGATTTAGCGTCGGTTATATATGACACTTCCCGGCTGTTCAAACCACCAGGGTTTAAACGTTGCTGCTGAACTTCAGATTTATGTTGGCTTCTTCAGTGCTATTGCCCATTTGGTGGTTGCCGTTTAATCTTAAACGCCTGTGATTTACTAGTAGTGGAGAAAATGCCCCCTTCCCTCTCTCAAATTAGCACGTTTGGTTTTGGTCACAGTGTATTCAGTATCATATCTAGATGAGTAAACTAATTGAAGTCCTTTTTCCTTTGTTGTAATTTTCATTTTTGTCTATTATTTTTCTTTCTATTCGATGATAGCTTTTGTTGAAGTTCAATACCACTTTATTTTCAATGAATGGCAAAGTGATTTATCTCAGAAACATGGTCATAGATGGTCATAGATGAAATTCATTTTCCTCTTCTTCAGAATTGATTTTATTCTGTAATATCTCGAAACTACGCGAAAGACAAGCGCAAGAATAAAACAAATCAAAAGGTACATGTGATGAGCATGTTGGGGATTTTATATCATTTTTAAAAATCATATTTTTATAATTGTGGATTTATTTTACATTAAAAAAATAATTCAAAGACATTTCTTTTGTAAAACTCAAGTAAAAACATACATTACTTGCGACAAATAAAGCTCAGTGGATTGGAAAGTGGATTTTCTGTAGTTGGAATTTTGAATTTTCATCCAACCAATTAGAAAGACGCCACCGTAAGTTTGTTGTATTCTATAAAATTTAATCTTTAGAAAAATTTCTTAGTAGTACAGAGTGTATTTTATTTAAATTTTTTATATATTAACAAGTTTAGGAAAGCTAAGTTTGTTATTTTATTTGAAGTTTATCTTATTAAATAAGTCCTTAAATCATAATTTTTTAACTGAGTTTTTATAAGTTTTAAAACTGTTATAAATTATTATTTCAATATTGTACAGTTCAATCAATGGGCTACGACTTTGCGCCACTCTTTTTTCTAAATAGTAATATCTTTTTTACATCATTTCTAAAAATAATAATTTTTAAGACATATTTAATATTTTTGGAAATTTAATATTAAAAAGTACTATTCTTTTCAATATTTTAAATCTAAAATATAATAAGCAATATATTAAAATTTTAATTTTAAAAGAATGTTTAATACAATTAAAAGTTATATTTGTAGAACTGATATAAAAGAAAGAATGCTATAGCTAGGGGAAAAACAGTAGTGAAAAGTAATTTCCTTGCACGGCTGATTTTCGAAGAAAAGCCCACTATACTGGGCTTACTGAACGGCCCAAATTTATAGGGAGTTGCTATTCTAATTTCTTTTTTTTTTTTTACTATTTTCACCCCTAGCATTATTATATTTTTATAATGCCAAAAACACCCTTTGGCCGAAACACAATTATGTTGTTTATTGATAAAAAACGGAAACACGTTCCCATTACAAATGAGGGGTGTGCGTCAGAAATATGCAATGAAAATTTGATATTGTTGTATATTAATGGCAATGGATTTTACTTTATGTATAAGTTAAAAAATAAGAAAAACTATGTGAAAGGGTTTTTATAAATTAAGTTATGTATAAATTAATTTTAGTTTAAATAAAATAAATTTTATTTTATTTCTTTTTATTTTCTTCTCTTAGCAGTGTTTTTTTTTTTTAATTATTATCCAATTTATGATTCTTCAAGTGTTCTCAAGCACAATTTTTTTTCCCGATCGATTGAGTTTATACATAAATCTCGATATTAATCTCAAGATTGTTTATGTCATACTTTAACAGTCAATATCTCTTCTACTAAGGGGAGGCTTATATTAGAGTATGTTTTATAAGGGATAAAGAGGATAAGGAAATGGAAAGGGACAAGGTGCATTGTTGGATCAAATTTATGCACTTAATATCCCATAACATAACCAAGCAGTTTGACCTAAGAGGATAGAGAAGTGAAAATTTTAGAACTGGCTCGGTTTCAATTTTTAATCTTCTTGATTTTCTTTTTAATTATTCTATACTTTACCAACTTTTTAATTAGGTTTTTAAACTTTTACTTAATTAACTCTATAAAAAACTTTCATAATTAATTCAACTGTTATATTTAACCCACTCTATAAACACTGGTCCATTATCTACACACCTCTAGTCATGTGTTTGTGATTAATTTTATTGTCGACAATTAGACGGGATGATCCAATTAAAAAAAGTTTAGGAATCAATTATGAGAAAAATTAAGAACCTAATTGAAAATTTGGTAAAAATATGAAAATTTGTGAACCAGTTAAACTATTTTTTTTATGAATTACAAAGATACTATCTTAATTTTAGTTCTTTGCTTATACATAAATATTTATATAGAAAGTAATTTTTTTTTACAGAAGGTTTTCTTTTTCTTTTGTCGCCATTGATCATTTCTTACATAAAATTGTAAAAATAAAGTAAAATAAGTAAGAGATGACTATTTTTAAATTTTTGAAAATAAAAAAAAAAAACAAAACACGTTCTATTAGACCAGACATATCCTTAATACTCAAGAACACTATCAATCTCGTATTAAAAAGAAGGTAGGATTTTTTTTTTTTCTTACTTGAGTGAAGAAGATAGGAAAGTCCTAACAAATATTTGTCAAAACTGATGTGTGTGTGTGTTACCATATAAACAAACCATAGATATATATGTGGTTGGCATGTAAACAAACCATATTAATCCAGCTTCTAGGTTCTTTCGCATTGGAAGACTTCTGAAAGTCAAGTTCAGCGTGAGAGACTAACATCCTTTTCTTAAAAACGTGTTTCCTAGGAGAATTTTTTGCATAGTGTGAGATTCTTACATGTCTATAATCCTGATTAATTATGACCTGATATATAGTTAAATTATTTTTTAACTAATTTTGGTAAATTAAAAAATTTATACACATGTCAAGTAAAAATTGATCAAGATTATAGACGCATGATGATCCAAGATTTATAATAATTTTTTATTCTTCTCTCGCCTCATTTAAAAATTGGAACTCAAAAAGTGTGGTTCTGTTTCCAAATTGTAATGCTAGTTGACCTTGACCCAGTGTAGCTCTTCTTTGATTTCCACTGCTAACTAGTATATTATTATATATGTATTTTATTTATCAAACTCATATTTTCTTTTAACATACACTATGTCGTTGCAAAAAACAACTCATGCACAGATCACAACGACAAGAAGTTATTTTTTTTTTTTTTTTTTTTTTTTACCAAATTGACATGCATGTTGGCAGATATAGGCAAAACCACACAACAAATTTACATAGTTACTACAAACTCACCTTAATTGTTCATACGATAGATAGTTACAGTATGCTTGGTGGTGGTAGCAGAAGCAGCACAAGACTAATTGGACAATCATCATGTTCTTCATGTCCACCAAGAATGGTTAAAATTTCATCTGAGGCTGCTTCTTCTTCTTCTTCTTCCTCTTCTGCATCGCCTCTTAAAAAATATGATGTTTTTATCAGTTTTAGAGGCGAGGACACGCGCAATAGCTTCACAAGCCATCTTTATGCTGCCTTTCAGCTCAACAAAATCCAAGCCTTCATAGACAACAAGCTTCACAAGGGGGATGAGATCTCTCCCTCGATTTTCAAAGCCATCAAACACTCCAACCTTTCTGTGGTTGTTCTCTCTAAACACTATGCTTCCTCCACGTGGTGCTTGCGTGAACTCACAGAAATACTTGACCACAAGAAACGTGGTGGACACATTGTTATACCTGTGTTCTATAAGATCGACCCTTCTCATGTAAGGAAGCAGACCGGCACTTATGGGAAAGCTTTCGAAAAATATGAAAGAGATGTTAAACACAACATGGCCATGCTGCACAAATGGAAAGCTGCTCTCACTGAAGTTGCCAATTTAGTTGGGTGGGAATTAAAGAATCATAGGTATAATCTTTTTTACTTTTGGAAATCCCCCTCCTGTTTTCTTACTTGAAAGATGAGTGATTAGGTTTATATATTGAGAGTCTACTTACTATGATACAAAGAGAAATCTAAGGATTTCAGTACAGTTGTTTTCTAGGCCAATAATTGAATGAGTTTAGGCAAACTGAGATAGAAAGAGTTTTTCAATATTTGTACCAGAAGTTTTCGAAGGTACCATAGAATTTTTCATATCATATATATAGGCCAAATCAACATCATGTGAAGGTGTGTTACATTTCTCATATCATACATAGGCTAAATCAACATCACGAGAACATGTGTTAGATTCCTTTGCTTCTAATACTGTAAATCACTAGTCTATTTATTTCAAGGTAATTATGTGATCAGATTTTACTTGTGAAGTTGTGATGGATATTTCACCTTAATATTCTTTTTATGCATGTTAGGACGGAATATGAACTCATTGAGGGAATTGTCAAAGATGTTATACAAAAGCTGAATCGTATATTTCCCATTGAAGTAAAAGAAACACTTGTTGGAATTGATCAAAATATTGCTCCTATAGAATCATTATTGAGAATCAGGTCAAAAGAAGTTCGCATAATTGGAATTTGGGGCATGGGTGGATTAGGAAAGACAACCATTGCGAATGCTTTATTTGCCAAATTATCATCTCAATATGAAGGTAGTTGCTTCTTGGCAAATGTAAGGGAAGAATATGAAAATCAAGGACTTGGTTATTTACGAAATAAACTTTTTTCTGAGGTACTGGAGGATGATGTGAATCTCCATATTAGCACCCCCAAAGTAAGATCCACTTTTGTTATGAGGAGGCTTAGACAAAAAAAGGTTTTGATAGTTCTTGACGATGTCGATGATTCAAAGAAACTAGAATATCTTGCTGCACAACATGATTGTTTAGGATCTGGTAGTATAGTCATTGTGACCACCAGAGACAAGCGTGTCCTTAGCAAAGGGGTAGATGAAACATATGAGGTCAAGGGATTGTCCCTTCACCATTCTGTTAGGCTTTTTAGTTTAAATGCCTTTGGGAAAACCTATCCTGAAAAGGGCTTTGAAATGCTATCAAAACAGGTGATTGATCATGCAAATGGCAATCCATTGGCTTTAAAAGTTTTAGGTTCACTTCTCCATTCCAGAAATGAGCAGCAATGGGCCAATGCTTTGAGAAAACTCATGAAGTTTCCTAATGCAGAGATTCAGAATGTCTTAAGATGGAGTTATGATGGACTAGATTGTGAACAAAAAAATATGTTCCTGGACATTGCATGCTTTTTCCGAGGAGAGAATATAGAAAATGTAATAAGGCTACTAGATATTTGTGGTTTCTATGCATATATTGGTATAAAAATCCTTCAAGAAAAAAGTCTTGTAACTTTTTCTGATGACGGTAAAGTGTGTATGCATGACTTGATACAAGAAATGGGCTGGGAAATTGTTCATCGGGAATCTACCAAAGATCCTGGAAAGCGTAGCCGATTGTGGGATCCAAAAGAAGTCTATGATGTATTGAAAAATAACAGGGTAAGAAAGTACTTAATTCCCTTTTTAAACACATGCTGGAAAGCTGGTTAGTGTGTTACTTTTTATCATCTAACATTGTAGTTTTTGTTTGTCAGGGAACTGATGCAGTTGAAGGCATAATCTTAGATGTGTCTCAAATAAGTGACTTGCTCTTGAGCTATGAGACCTTCTCAAGGATGATCAATCTAAGATTTCTCAAATTCTATATGGGGAGGGGTAGGACATGCAATTTGCTCCTTCCTTCAGGTCTCAAATCATTGCCTAATAAATTAATGTACCTACAATGGGATGGATACCCTTCCAAGTCTTTGCCATCAACTTTTTGTACTGACAACCTTGTTGTGCTTTCCATGATGGAAAGCCATGTTGAAAAACTTTGGGATGGAATAAAGGTAATGACTTTTATTTTACAGTAGGTCTTGTATGTTTGTGCTATTAAAGCCTTTGTTTTTTCATTCTTTGTTACTGCAGAGTTTTGCAAGTCTGAAAGAGATCAACCTCCGTGCCAGCAAAAAGTTAACTAATCTCCCAGATTTATCTCTGGCGCCAAATCTTGAAACTATAGATGTTTCTCATTGCACAAGTCTGCTCCATGTTCCATTATCCATTCAATATGTCAAGAAGCTTCTTCTGTTTAACTTGGAATCCTGCAAGAATCTTAAGAGTCTTCCAATAAACGTTCACTTGGCTTCTCTTGAAATGTTCATTCTCAGACGCTGTTCAAGTCTTGACGAGTTTTCAGTGACTTCAAAGAACATGACACGCCTAGACTTGAGAGAAACAGCAATAACAGATTTCCCAGAATATCTTTGGGAGCATCTGAGCAAGCTTGTTTACTTGAATCTGGAATCCTGCAGCAAGCTCAAGAGTCTTACAAGCAAAATTCACTTAAAATCTCTTCAAAGACTCAGTCTGAGAGATTGTTCAAGTCTTGAGGAGTTTTCTGTGACTTCGGAGAACATTGGATACTTGAATTTGAGAGGGACATCAATAAAAGAATTGCCAACTTCACTTTGGCGCAATAACAAGCTTTTTACTTTGGTTCTTCATTCCTGTAAAAAACTTGTGAATTTTCCTGACAGACCAAAACTTGAGGATCTGCCTCTCATTTTCAATGGGGTATCCTCCTCTGAAAGTCCAAATACGGATGAACCATGGACTTTGTCATCCTTAGCAGATTTATCTCTAAAAGGAAGCAGTATTGAGAATTTACCTGTAAGCATCAAAGAACTTCCTAGTCTTAAAAAGCTTACCTTGACTGAGTGCAAGAAACTTCGGTCTTTACCAAGCCTTCCACCATCCTTGGAAGACTTATCCTTAGATGAAAGTGATATTGAGTGTTTACCTGTAAGTATCAAGGATCTTTCTCACTTGAAAATACTTACCGTAACCAACTACAAGAAGCTTTTGTCTCCACAAGACCTTCCATCATCTTCAAAAGCTTCATTACTAAATGAAAGTAAAGTTGATTCCCATCTTGTGAGCATGAAAGGTCTTTCTCATCTACAGAAGTATCCTCTGGTTAAGTGGAAAAGGTTTCATTCTCTACCAGAGCTTCCACCATTCTTGGAAGAATTTTCACTAAGCGAAAGCAATATTGAGTGCATACCTAAAAGCATAAAAAATCTTTCTCATCTGAGAAAACTAGCCTTAAAAAAATGCACAGGGCTTCGGTATTTACCAGAGCTTCCACCATATTTGGAAGATTTGTTTGTAAGTGGGTGTGATATTGAAATCTTGCCAAATAGCATCAAAGATGTTATTCATTTGCGAAAGATCACCTTAATTGAGTGCAAGAAGCTCCAGGCTCTACCAGAGCTCCCACCATGCCTGCAATCATTTTGTGCAGCTGACTGCAGATCACTTGAGATTGTTCGAAGTTCAAAGACTGTCTTAATAGAAGATAGATATGCATACTATTACAATTGCATAAGCTTGGATCAAAATTCATGCAACAATATCATTGCAGATGCACCCTTTGAGGCAGCTTATACTTCTTTGCAAGAAGGAACACCTCTTGGTCCTCTCATTTCTATTTGTTTGCCAGGAACTGAAATCCCTGACTGGTTCAGCTACCAATCAACAAATTCTTCACTGGACATGGAAATTCCTCAACAGTGGTTCAAAGATTCAAAGTTCTTAGGTTTTGCCCTGTGCCTTGTAATTGGTGGTTTCCAGCAAAACAGTTATGAAGGGTATGATCCAGATGTCAAGTGTTATCACTTTGTGAAGTCTGCCTTTAACTCTGACCCCAGTGTTCCCTTTCTTGGCCATTGCACAACAGTAATGCAGGTGCCACAAGGTTTTAATTCAGACCATATGTTTATATGCTACTATCCCAGTTTTAATGCCTCCATTCTGCAAGATTTCAAGGATTTAGGCTTGTACTATGATGCTAAAAGCTTAAGGCTCCGAGTCATCTTTAAATTTAAGGGTCCATATCAACGGTTGGACATTGTAAAGAAGTGCGGGGTCAGACCTCTGTTGATTGCTAATACTGAAAGGCTTCACATAGAAAGTGAACTACACCCTGAATAGAAGGGAGTATGAAATTGAAACTGAGATTTTGATGAAATATATTATAGCCGTAAGAAGAAAAAGAACCACGAACCAACAATGGTTGACACAAGTGATAATGGTTTGTGTCCCTTAACCAAGTGGTTCAGGATTTGAATCTTAATTGCCCTTGAACATGAAATAAATTGTGTTGGGAGGGGAATACCTACATTGTGTGCACTCAAAGTCTCCGATGAAGATTAATCATTACTTCCAAATGGTTGCTGAGTAAGAGAGTGTGTCCTTGAAACCTTAGGTATGTCACTCTAAAATCTGCTTTCAACCTTACTTTTCATGCATCCATTAGTACTGTGAAGTTTCCATTTGATAGCATAGCAACTCCTGATCATGATAAGGGAAGAAAAAAAAAATAGAAATACCACTTGAAGCGTTTTCCAATAGTTATCATCATTCAAAATGTCTCGAGTGAAATGAGTGATGATGGCCTGATAAAAAAATAAAAAATAAAAAAAATCCATTTCTAACGAGTTAATGAATGCTTTTGTTTTGTTTTGTTTTTGATGTACTATATTTTTGTTTTGGTGTACTAATGAATGTTTTGTTTAGTTTAGTTTTAAAAATAATTAATTTTTTTAAAAAAAGGTCTTAAGAAACTGTATATTAAGTAATTACTTTCTTTCAATTAAACTGTACAAAAATACATTAATTTTAGAGCATTTTATATGCCAAATGTAACACTTTGAATGAACAGATATTTTTCAGGACAACTTTGAGGATTATAGTGATGACCCAGTAACCTGGTCTGAGGGTGTGTAGATAAAGAGGAGGGACCTGAAAAATTGCTGAACCCGCAATCATTGTTTGTAGCACAAAGATTCAAATTGTGAGATTCAAACTTAAGACCTAATAATTGATTCAAGCAACGTTAACCATTACGCCAACTTAGTTAATGACTGGACAGTCTTTTGTTATTTAAATAAATTTAATTTGAGTCCGGGTCTAATAACGTTAATTGGATATATACTTTATTATTAAATAAATTTCATTTGAGTCTCAGTTTAGTGGAATCCACGCGAAATCACCTAAAAATAGAGTTTCTCTTCAAATAACTAGTCTTGCATTGTTTCTAACTAAAGAAATAACGATAGTTCCAGTGTCTTGAACAGTAATGCGCAATATCAAATGAAGAAATTAATAATTAATAATGAAAAATGAAGAAATTAACAATAACATGCTCTGTTTCTTCACTGACTAATAAAAAATATCAGACACTCATTGCAATTACATAAAAACTGTGCAGTGATGAACAAATGTATCTCTAATAAATACTATATTGTTAGTTATAAATATAGTAATACATGAATATCATTAGATAACGCTAGTTTTGCTTTACAAAGTTTTCAGTATATCTTAGCTCTCTTTTAGTAGTGGACTTCAACCCAGTATTAACAAGCATACTATAAAATTGTACCAGTACAAGAACCTGCCGATGTCTTCTGGACTGCAATCTGAATGGAATCTCAAGACAAAATTGGTGGAAGTTGGCATTCACGGTAATTCCGAGCATCGGATACAAGCATAATTCAAAAGCTTGGACACAAGGCTATCTGGTTCAGGGATGAGAGAAAATGTCACGCTGTTCCAGAAATGAAATGTCAACGAATTGTGCAGGATATTTTTAAGCAGCACATCTTGTTGAGCTTTCTCAGTCTCTGTTGTCGGTGCAATGAAGTATCTGTTTACAGTTTAATTCAGGTAAGGTTCACAAGCACAAAAAAGAGAGGCAGTGTCACTCTCCAAGTTAGACTCGAGCAGTAAAGCCAACCAGTGAAAAATGCCAACACATGTATTTCTAATAAAACCTACGTCATAAATGTATTCCCGATCAATTGAGACAAATGTAAATTTACCTTGTTATGTTCTGAGAACTAACAGGGAAGAAGACATAAGAGGGTTCTACTTTCAACTCCAAATGCTTAACAGATTTATTCTCATCTCCTAAATATTTTCGAGCAACCCTTGTCAACAGATCAGCACCATTCGCTCTCAAACTGGTATCATCATATGTCATGTAGAACTCTTCCAAACACTCCTTTATGAACAAACTGCATAGAACAGATAGTCAATCTCAAAGAAAGTCTCACACAGTGCAGAACAAATTAATTGAATTTGCACCTATGTACACTATATCATTCAAATTGATTATGAAAAGGCATGGCATCATACATTTCAACCAGAATGTCCATAATTTAATCTTCAACTTCAATCAAATCTATCGATAAAATTATCCTCTCTTTTTTTCTCCATTTCCATTGGGGTCCTAACATTTTGGTTTCCAAGCTTATGCACTGGAGTAGACAAATGCTGTTGGAATCTCAAATAAAAAAGGACAAGCCTCCCAATAAATGGGACATCAACAAAGTGTGCATCTCCATATGGCAGTTATGGTGACAACAGCAAAATTGAACAGAATAAAAATGTGCACGCTATGCTTACTCATGCATAAGTCATAACAAAACAGTCACGTTCTCAAGAAATACTCTAATGGAATATAAAACCGACTTAAATACAATGGCTAGTATGGAAAGCATACCCAACTACAAGGACCAAGTCTTATCCCATTAAGTGGGTTCAACTACAAGATCAAACTATCACCATTGAGGTTTCATAAAAAGAGATGCAAGAGAATAAACGGCAAAAATGACTATTTTTTTTATGACAAGAAAACATAGTCAGTCCATCACAGAACAGAATTTGGACATTCAAGACCCCCATTTTAATAAGTTCTTTGAAAATCACCAAAATAAAATCATACTGGAAAGATAGAAAGCAAGCTAACAATACCTATGTCTTGGAAAAGACATTACAGCACCATTCAAAGCACTTCCAGCACCATGACCCTCCATACCAACAGAATTATTAAGAAAAGAAATTGGCTTCAACACGATGATATCTGAATCTAGATAGACCCCACCATACCTGACAAAAGAGAAGAAAATGTCATTGCAACAATTTTGATCCTGACTTTTTCCCACAAAAAAACATCAGAAACAGTCAGCTCACAACTTACTCCAATAGATAAACAGCAGAATGAAGTAAGTACTACTATCACCATGTTCAATACATCACCAAATTACTACACTAATACACCTAAGCAATCACCACCAACTACACAATACAAGCGAGAAAACTTACTTGTACAGAGCAGCAAGGCGGATAAGCTCACTGTAATGAGTAGAATAGAAATTTGTCTTCTTCCATTCAAACCACACAGAAGCAAAAATGTGAGCAGGCATATCCTTCAGCAGCTCATCAAGATTTGGCATAGCAACAGCAACTTTGTACCTGATAAAAGCAATTCCTCGATTCTCAGCAATCAAAATTCAAAACAACATGGTAACTTGAGCAATAAGAAAGCAAAATCTAGACCAAGAGAGGCGACAATTACCCGTCCTTAACAAAGCTGTCCTTGAAGAAATCAAGTTCCACCGTCTCAGAGAACACAACAACACAAGCATCGGGGTGATGAAAGAGCAAACTCTCGAGACCACGCTGATGCCGAACAGTGTACATCCAAGGCGGCGAATTCCACACCATAAACACTCTAGTAACACATTTCCCCACCCTGAAAAACTCATCCATGAAATCACTGAACGACAATCGCCGCAGCAGCAATCCAGGGTAGTAGCCCCAAGTATCCCCATCCGCATACACATGATTCGCCACAGACACACCCCTAGCAGCACCAACAACATCAACATCTTTCTCAATGCTCGATTCACCACCATTGCTACCAGAATTTACAACATGAGTCTTCACAGACACACTTCTATCAGCACCAATAACATCAACATCTTTCTGAATGCTCGATTCACCACCATTGCTACCAGAATTTACAACTTCTTTAATAATCTCATTATTATCATCATCATCATCATTGTTGTTGTGGTTATGATTCAAAGTTCTGCGTTCTGTGCCAACTTTGGTGAGAGTGTTGACATTGACATTGACATCAAGAGGAGCCTTCTTCTTGATACCAGGGAATGGAACTTTCTTGAACTCATGGATCCACCACTTCTGGACAATTCTGTCCCCCCTGGTGAGACCGGTGGTGGCGGCGCCGGCGTCGGGATCTTGAAGCAAGGGGTTGTTGAGAGGGTTAAGCACGTCGAAGTTGGATCTGAACATTCTATCTTTTCTTAAAAACACGCTCTTCTTGTCGAACCAGTCGCTCCATCCTTCTCTCAAGGGAGAGGTTTTGAGCAGCAGCGCGTCCTCGATTGTGGCCACACGCGCCGCCATGGAACGGACGGTGAAGTCCACGGGGACGTCGTCGGAGGCGAATGCGGTTTTGGAACGGTCATCATTATCGGAGAAGGATTGGAAGGGGAAATTATTGTTGTTGTCGGAGTGACGGTGGTGGAAGGAGCGGCGGATGGAGGCGGAGAGGGGATCGAAGAAGAGGTGGTAGGGGGGAGGGTTGAGGCGGAGGGAGGGGGGATCTAGGGTTTCGTCGATGAAGTCGAGCTCGTCGATGGGGTCGTCGGAGGAGGCGATGGAGATGTCGGCGGAGGTTGAGTGGGAAACGAGGGAGGGGCGGGGGAGGTGGTGGGAGTGGGGGTGGGAGCGGGAGAGGCGGGAGTAGAGGAGGGAGACGGAGAGGAGGAGGAGCACGGCGGAGATCACGGCGCAGAGGTAGGCGCCGTAAGGGGAGCGCCGCCGTGAACGAAGCATTTGACTAAACTCTGAATGAAATCTATGTATCTATCATTTATGTTTGACTCTGTTGTCTTCAATTCGTGTCGTTTCGTTACTGTAATAGACAGAAGGAAGAGGAAAAATAATGAAATAACGTTTACTTGGAGTTTTGAACACGAGTATCCCCATCTGGTGCTAAGGAATCAGAATTCAGAACCGTTTAAGAAAATCCAACAGCTGATATTTTATTGAGTAAATTTAATTTTTAAAAATACATATTTACTAATATTTAAGTGATCTTCACAAAAAAAAAAAAAAAGACTAATATTTAAGTGATTTTCATTCAGTAAGAGTTTAAATAAGATTTTTTTTTTCTAGCAATAAGTTCCAGCAAGACTTTGGCTATTGGGATCTCTTGCTTCCAAAAATATAAATAATAGAAGAGTTTAAATAAGTTTTTTTTTTCTGAATAGAAGAAGGTTTAAATAAGGTTAAATTACTTTGTTTCTGAACTATTTAAGAATTTTTATATTTTTTTAGAGTAAAAAAATATTATTTTGGTCTCTAACTTATAAAGGTAAGTTTCTAAAATTGTTTTATGATACGGCCTTCAAGGTTGCCTTGGACCAAAGTTAAAGAAAAAATATTAAAATATAATTTTTATCCTTCTATTTATTTTTTTAGATTTATGATTTTAGTCTTATTTTTAATTGAGATTTTTTCTTTTTCATTTTTAAAAATATGTAATTTTAGTATTTCTATTTTTTAATTGAAATATTTTTTTCTTAACTTATAAAAAATCTGTAATTTTAGTCTTTAGTCTATTTCATATTTGTTAATTATATATTCTTTTAATAAATTAAGTTTATTAACAATTAAATAATTTTAAAAAAAATTGTCATATCTATAATAAACAAAAAATTATCCGTTAAAGAGAATATAGATTAATGTTTGAAATTGATCATAAGAATTAAAATTATATATTTTTTAAAAGTATGAGATAAAATATCTCAATTAAAAAATTAAAGACTAAAATGATAAATTTTTTAAAAGTAAAAAATGAAATGTTACAATTTAAAAAAATGAGAAAAATAAAATACAAATTTAAAAAAGTAGAAAAATGAAAATTACATTTTAGTCAAATAAAAATTAAACGTTGCTTGGGGGATACTTTTACCGTTTATACCGTCTTGACAAAAATATAAAGTCAAAATAACTGTTTTCCTGATAAATTATTTCAATTAATTAGTAATGGAAATTAATAGGCATTGGTATAAATACTCTTAACTAAACAGTGAACCTCCATTTTAATTTTTGTTTAATGTTGTTACATTAGTTTTTAAAATAAAAAAATACAATTAAATTACTGATAGTGAAATTTGAAATTACACTTACGGATACTTATTTGATTTTTTTTAAAAAATTACTGGCTAATATAACAAATTATATATTTTTAGAGACTAAAATAGTAATATAGGATTTATGACTATATAATTTCAAGGACTAACAATGATTAATAAGATTTAGGGTATTTGAATTTTTGGATGTAAAGATCCAAAAATATTAATTACTTTGTTCAGAGTCTTTATATCAAATTAAATGAGAGGAATATTATATTCAGTCTTATCTTTATTTATACAAATAAAAAATCTAAAAATATGTTCGTAAAAAAATGAATTTGAAATTATATTTGATTAATTTACCAAAAGTATGTGTAAGACAAAAATATAACCTAAAAACTTAATTTCGGATAATCAACAAATACTTTTACAAACTTAAATTTATAAATTTTAATTCAAATATGCACTTATTTAATTTGAAATCATCATTTTTCTATCTTCGAAATATCAGCAACTTATTTAAGTAATCTTAGCTGAAAACTTATTTAACCATCTTTACTAGATCTTTTTTCGCAATCACTATTATTTTTTCAATTGCCGAGCTTCAAACCTGCTACCTTGCACATCAAATCTAGTTTTCACTCAAATCACTTTTAAAACAGTGATTATAAAACTTACCATATCTAATAATCTTTTCGTCTATCATTTATTTTTAATGATTGTCCATCATTTCCACTACCTAATTAATGAATTCACTGAAATAATGTTGTATCTGAGACTACCATTGTTACGCCCCAAAAGCACTTTTCCTCTCTCTGACTTTTGCTACAACTACTACCAGTACAAGGTATGTTTCATCAACAAACCTCTCTTTTCCTCTATTGCTTTTAGGTATGCAATAGGCTTCATGGGAATTCCTGCATGTTAAAATTGTTAGTTTTCATGAAAAGTATCTACTTTTTGTTCATGTTCTTTATTTTGTCGAGACAGGAATTTTCTTACATACGATTTAGGAAATTTATTCATTGCACAATAGATGATAATTGTTACCATGGTATATGCTTATCTTGTGAATTCTGAATCCATTAAGTATGTGTATGTAGCATGATACATGAACAAAAGCCAATTTCATGTTGAACTAAGTATTGTTTTGCTCCATTCTTTACTTTTTGAAGATCTGGTAAAATATATTCTGCTTAGCATACAGTTGGAATGGCTCGATTTTCATTGGATGAGATATCAGACACTGGTGCCTTTGTGAGATCTGCTTCAACATTCAGATATTGGATTTCGAGGGACCCAAATTCGCAGTTTCCACCGGAATCAGGGAGGTATCATCTCTATGTATCATATGCTTGTCCTTGGGCTTCCAGGTGCCTTGCTTACTTGAATATCAAAGGACTTGACAAAGCCATCAGTTTCTCGGTTAGTTAGTAGCCTTCATGCTGAATATTTTTCAAGTAGAATAGTTGCTTAGTTCATCGCGCAATTTCATATCCCGCGTGTTTAATGATCAGGCTGTCAAACCCATCTTTGAGAGAACTAGAGAATCAGATGAATATAAGGGGTGGATTTTTCCTGAATCAGAAACCGAGGTGCCTGGAGCTGAACCTGATAGGTTCAATGGAGCAAAGACTATTAGGGAACTTTATGAAATTGCAAGTGAAAACTATGCCGGAAAGTACACTGTTCCTGTATGAAGATACACTGTCTTCTTTCTTGTTTTTTTATATTTGCTTTGCTGGGAAGATGTTCATAGTCAACTGATGGCTTTTGATCTGCACAGGTTCTGTGGGATAAGAAACTCAAGACAATTGTTAACAACGAGAGCTCAGAGATAATCCGCATGTTTAATACTGAATTCAATAATATTGCAGAAAACCCCACCTTGGACTTGTATCCCACTGATTTAAAAGCCCAAATTGATGATACCAACGAGTGGATATACGATAGTATAAATAATGGTGTTTATAAATGTGGGTTTGCAAAGAAGCAAGAACCATACAATGAGGTTAGTAGCTATTTTTAACCCTTTCTAGCAACAGTTGGTACTTAAATGTTACATTTGTTTGAAAACTGCTGTACTCAGATTGCAACTGTTTACTTGGCCCTTCCTTTTTCCAGGCTGCAAGACAATTGTATGGGGCTTTGGAGAAATGTGAGGATATACTAAGCAAGCAACGCTATATATGTGGCAATACACTCACTGAAGCAGACATTCGTTTGTTTGTCACTCTTATTAGATTTGATGAGGTAAATTGTGTGTGTGTGTGTTTATTATAGGGCATTTATTGTTGACATTTGGGAATATCTTAAAAACAGAGAAATAACGTAGAGAAAAGAAATTGAATAATGGAATTATGGTTATTCACTGCAATGATCGCTTTTTATAAAGCTGAAACATGTCAGGAAAAAAGAAAATATCTTGCTAATTGCAATGCATGTCTGACAGATTCCTAATAACAAATAAAGTATTTCCTCAAGATATCCAACAGATTCCTAATATCAACCAATAAAAAAATAAAATTTCCTAAAGATTTGATCCAACAACCAATTATGCAGTAATCTTTTCGTAGCAACTCTGACGCATGTTACCAACACTTTTCTTCTCGCCTTAGTAGTAGCAGAAGCCTAACTTGTTTCTTAAGGCTGTAAATTTAGCTTTTGGTGGACACTTGGTTTAAATATATACAAATTTAACTTGTTTGCCTTATTGACAAGTCATGCAATCAGCTAGCTTGTCTTCGAGCAACGACACACCTTTCACCAAATTATGTTTCTGCATATAAAAATCCCAACATGATGGAAATGCCCTAGCCTTTTGTGCCATAATTCTGCATTGCTTACAGTGCTTAGAATGCTCTTTGTTCTTCCTCCATTAGAATTAGAGCAAAGCTTTTTGCCTTCATTTTCACTTTGAATATATCTCTACCATATGCATCTTTAATTAAGCACCATTACCATGTTTTCAAATATGACCGTGAAACCTTTTTCAATCAACTTTCCAACACTAAGCAGGTTTTGGTCAATGTCAAGCACTTATAAAGCATCAGAAAGATATTTCAAACTTGTTAAGCTTTCTACAGCCTGATTTACTTTGACCTTGATTTGAATAAATTCACCATGTCCAATTTTGACTTTGGAAATGATAGTTTTATCAAGCTCTTTAAATAACTTTTGGTCATGTGGTTTGTGCAGCCACTGTAAATCAGTTATGAATCACTAGAGCTATTACATGCTCTATGCATCCAAAGCTTACCATGCACTCACCATTAGGCCTCAACCAACACTTTCTTTGTGGGTGATCCCTCTTTTTGTAGTATGGACATGATGGACAAATCCAATCCCTACTTTTGTTGTTGTTGTCAGCCTTGTCACTCTTCTTCTCATTGTTGTTCTTCCTCCTGAACCTTTTATCTGAGCTTGGAGAGCACCCTCTTTAGATTGTTCGTTTCTCACCATTCTCCTTTTTTCTGGTGCCTTTTCAATGCATCTAATAGTTATATTAAGGTAATATTAGACAGATCTTTAGTATTTTCTAAAGAATGGATTGTGGCTTGAAATCTCTCAAGAACAGTAATAAGTATTTTCTTAACCATTTTAGAATCAGAAAATTCAAAGCCATGCAATCTTACTTATTTGCAATGTTGAGAAGTTTATTGGCATACTCGTGAATCTTGATTGTTTGACTTCTTTATTTTTTGTATCTCAAATCCTGTAACCAGATTCAACACTTCCAGGCTCTATATCTTTTCTTTTCCTTCATATTCATCCTTGAGGAAGTGCCAGATTCCCAATGCTGATCTCTAGTGAATTTTCTTGTGACAGCAGAAAATAAAGAAGCTTTTGCCTTTGAATTTCTAGCTTTTCTTTCCTTCCGGTTTCTAATCTGAGCCAGTGTTGGATTATCCGGTAAAGGAAGAACATTGTAGTTCTCCTCTACAGCTTCCCAGGGATCATTTGCCTCTAGTTGTGTCTCTATTATAGGCTCTGGCTGCCCAAATACGATGGTTGTCACCATCAAGAACAGGTGGGCTAGTGCTATGTAGGGTGAGTCTTCTTTTTTTTCCAACTCACAGGACCCTTTAGAAGATAGCTTTGATGCCAATTTGTTGGTACAATACTAACTAAAACAGAGAAAATAAATAAATTTTGAATCAGAAGATGTTAATTCACTGCATTGCTCCCTTTTTATAGAGTTGAAACATGTCAGAAAAAAGGGAAATAACTTTCTAATCACAAGTCATATCCAACAGATTTCTAATAACCAACAAAGTATTTCCTAAGACATCTAACAAATAGTGGGCTTGGAATTTTACCAAGTTGTGCTTCTAAGTTCTAACAAATGAAAATCTCTAATATTTTCCATAGTTCAGAATAGTCAGCTTTCCTTGTTATGTTTTTGGTGTAGTATTTTACTCTTAATGAGACCAATGAAAATAAATTTAAAAAATAAATCATCTCATTCATTGTTTTATATTGGCTATGGCTGGTGCAAATATGTAAACTTCTCAAATTTCTATTTTATTCGCATTTTAAACTTCAAGATGCCACAATGATAAATCATTACCTTCACAAAGTTTTTCCTTCTCCTTGTCATTGCTTTTGTACTCTCAACATTTTGATGGTGTTGGAGGAATATATAAGTATTAGGGCAATTCTCTCATTGCATGATTGGTGGTCTTATTTTTAATTTGCCTTCTGATGTCATGTACTCTTTAGCTTTCCTATTTTGGGACTCATTTTGCAATATATCCATTTCAATGTTGTGACTGTTGAGTAATTGATCTTTGCTATAATTGTAGGTTTATGCTGTTCACTTCAAGTGCAACAAGAAGTTGCTACGCGAATACACGAATGTTTTCAATTACACTAAAGACATTTTCCAAATTCCTGGCATTAGTAGCACAGTGAACATGGAACATATAAAGTTGCATTACTATGGAAGTCATCCTTCTATCAATCCATTTGGGATCGTTCCTGTAGGGCCAAATATTGATTATTCTGCTCCTCATGACAGAGAAAGGTTTTCTGCATAGGTGGTTTATAGCAAGTTTGTATAATTGTAAGAGATTTATGAGGAATTTTCTGTATCTTCTAAGTGAATGTTTTGTTGAATAACTGCAGAAACAATAGTGCCTTATTGACAAACATATTTTCAAAATAAACTGGGATAGGTGTGTGTTTGTGCCTACTGTCTATACTTTTAATGTTGGAATATATTTTTTCGATTTAGCTTCATTGATTCCTTTGTTAAAACTGGTTGAATTAATTGTAGCTGGACATATCCTACAATACATATTATAGTATTCTCTTTGTTTCTTATTTATAAGACCCACATTTGAAATAATTCTTTGTTTTTTTTTTTTATAAAACATAATCTATTTGTTCCTTGCATAAATTATTTGTAAACTAGAAATACTCTCGTTAAAAGAAGAGAGAAAATATATTGATAAACTATTAGAAGAGAGAAAATATATTAATAACAATGATAGTTTTAGAAAAAGTTATAAATTTAAAATAAATTTATAATTATTAATTAAATTAATAAATTTTTTAATTTTGATGAATTAGATAATTAAGTCTTATTTATATAAATAAGAAGAGAGGGAGTATATTGTTTTAAATAGATAAGAAAGATTACATATATTTGGTGTTGGGCTTTGAGCTCAACCAGTTAGCATGTTGGATCTCGTGTAGGCCCTCATTGTTAGGGTCTAATAGAAAATGATAAAACCTAAAAGTGAGAGAAAGTACGGAAAAAACTGGGAAAGTTATGAAAACTTTTAGGAGATTCATCCGAAAATAATTTTATATTATCAAATAAAATGTTTTTTTATTATTGAGAATTTTTTTATCATTATTAATAGCAGTCATACGAGATATTATATATGTGCGATATAATTATACAATTTTTTTACAAATAGTAAGTAGATAGCAAGAAAAGAGAAAAGAAAAAGATGAGATGGTTGATATAATGGAAAGAGATATAGAGAAAAAATGTCATTTTATATAGTCATATGTTATAAAATTTTACATTTAAACAAGAGAAAAAATTAAATATTAGAATACTCATTTTATTATCATGATTGTTATTATTATTATCATGAATATGGCTTAGTCATTATCATAATTGTCGTTATTATTATCATCATCATCAATTGTCACTATCACCGTCGTCAATCATCATCACCTATGTTGTCATAACCTTTGTCATCATCATTGTCATCACCATAATTACCATTGTAGTCACTACCATGATTATTATCGCTATCATCCCACTGTCACCTATGTAGCTATGTTCATCGTTATTGTCATTGCTTGCTATAAGAGATGACGACAATAAGATGATGACGACATAAGTGATGGTGGTGAAGTTATAATGATGGTGATAGATTAATAATGATTGAGATATTTTAGAACATAATTTGTTTGAGGAATTTTTTTTAGATTAATGATTATATTATATTTGAATTTAAATTTTAAATATTTTAATTTCAATTGCCTATTATTTTTAATAATAATTTAATTGTTGTTATTATTATTATATATATATATATATAAATAATTTAATGAACAGTAATTTAAAAACTACATAAAATGATTAGATTCGGCTTTAGACGCAAGTGACTAGACCTGTGTCTAGATTAAATGCACTTTCGTGAAGTCAAAGGAAAATTAGCAACGTGTGTATTATTATTTTAAAATTTGGTACTGTATTAAAAATATTTTTACAAAAATATACTATGAATTTTAACAAAATTATATTTGAGATATCTAAATAAGTTTCAATTAAAAATTTAAGATAAAAAATAACACTTGACTAAAAAATAACTTAACTTAATTATATAGATTTAATAGTTGATTTTATATCATAAAAAATATGTTTAAATACTTTTTTTTCTAAAAAAATGTATTTTTATCATTATTAAAAGGCCCTCCAAATAACCTTGAGAAGGTCCTAGAAGATTGCAAAGTTTATGGTGCCAATGTACAAACTAATCAAAGTTCAGAATGATAAATATTACTTTCTCTAATTTCCTTTTATTTTATTATCAATTATCAATAGATAAAAGGGGATGGGGCAAGCAAGGAATGTGGCCTACGAAAAATAAAAACAAATTCTGCTTTTCTATTCTCACCAAACACTGCAATATATCCGGAAAAAAACAATGATATATAAATAAATATCCCATCATTTTAATTAATCATTTAACATCTCTTATTTTTGTTATCTCTTTTTTTATCACATCATAAATTCTATCATATTTATATTTTTTCTTTTTTATTAAATAATATAAGAAAAAAATTATAATTTTTTTTACACAATCATTCAATTATAACTCATAATATATGATAAATTCATTAATTTTAAAATAATTATCTTAAAATAATTAAAAAATAATCTATAATTAAATATAATATAAAATTATTTTACACATTCATTAAACTAATTATAATATAACACTCATGTAACATTTTTCTAATGAGAAAAAGAGAGGATTGGGCAGTAGCATTGCATTGCCCTTTCCATAGTGCATTCTTGGGCCGTTGGACGAGAGTGCGCTGACCATATTAGCATGCGTAAGAGACTTAATTTGTGGTGAGCCCCACCTACATGGGGTACCCCTTCTCCAATTATTGCTTTCTTGAAGTTTTTCTTTCAGCAAGAAGTAGTAGGAGGGAAGAAAATTACATTTATTATTTTTTCTCCTTTTTCATTGACAAATTCTGTTCTAAATAATATCGAGGTTGATAAAGACAAGTGCATAAACATGTAGAAGCCTTGAAATATACATGGCAAATGCTAAAAATTAAAGGCATATCCTAGAATATCTTATTTTGCTGGCACAAGGTTTTTATTCCATGTTTGTCTTGGTCCCCTAGCTAGTAAAGTTCACGGATCTAACTGAAAGATCAGTGTCTTTTATTATATTAGACTCTCTTGTTTGTCTAAATGCCTCACTCACACTCTCTAGACACATCTTCTATGTGTTATTTGGCCTTGGTTTCTTGATATAAAATGATAATGCAAACGCACCAATATAGTAGAGTGTAGAGGTGATTATATTGGTGTGTGTATAAATAAATATAATAAGACCCTTGTGTTAATAATTTTAATATGAGTTGAAAGATATCATGATTTGATGATTGAATATTGAAAACCGTGATGTGACTAATAATAGTGAAGATAATGTAAGGATAATGGGTGATTGGACTGGGAGAAAGAGAAAGCGAGATAGAGACAAATGGTTGTTGTTTGTTTTTGGAGAAAAAATTTATTGCAAGATCTCAAGCTTGTACTATTGCGTAAGCTTTAATTTGTGACCGTGTGTTATCGTATATTTTCAATTTTTGACAATTTTATAATGTTGCTTAATGTAGGATTTTGCTTCATTTCTTAAAACTAAATTAAATGACATTGAGGCTTGAGCACGAATATTAGAGATTTGGAGTTTTTCCTCAACCCTCATATACAGGTTCCTTGATTGGCTAATATAATCGAAAGCAGTATTTCTGTCCTCATGTTTCTTTGTGTACAGTTCAATTTCTTTTGGATGCTTAGAAATATTTCATAAAATTAAATAAATTGTTGAACTTCTAAGAGGATTTGTGGTTCGGATTAGACAAACACAAGTACAATCTATTAAAGTTATTTCACCTTGGTAGATAATATATGAATTAATATTTAATATGTTGATAATATAAAATAATTTTATATGCATCTAATTATTAACTATCATTTATGATAACATCATATTTTTTTATGTTTTTTTAAGGCATCATATTTTTTTTATGATAAGAGTGCATAATTATTAAACTTATAATATATAGATACCGTTTTATAGGTCTCTCATAGTAAATGATCAAAGTCCATGACAAGATTCAATTACAAAATGAATTCAATACAATTTTTATTTTATTTTAAAAAGAAGCAAATTCAATACAATTTAGAATATGGAAGCACATATTAACTAGGAGCAGATTGATAGTATATTTTCTTTTGTACAGGTAAAACCTTTCTAGTAGGGATTTTGAGTCCTACATAATTCACCTCAATCCATTTCAAAATATTCTTATAAATAGATCATTATCAGAATGTCAAGTATACATTTATTACATTTATTAAAAATTGTTATTGAATTAAGCATTAAACTATTGAAGTGTTTTTATATGTATGGTACCCAACCTTCCACCAATCTACGTTGTTGTGGCAGATGGAAAGATAGACCACTACAACAATACGTCAAAACTCTATCAAAGTTTTGAACATCTCGTATCAATTGGTATGGGTAACGGGTTCTGTGTTCTAAACCTTTGACCCAAACGCATGTCATGTAATTATTATTTTTTAATTATATATATATATATATATATAAATTGTTAAATACAAAATACCACAATTTTTTGTTAATTTTTAACCATGATTTTTTAATTTTTGTTTTTATTTTTGTCTTATTTTATTTATGTTTTTGTTATGCTAATATAATAGTTTATTTCTATCTAAAATGAAATATTATATTAACATTGAAACCATTCATTTTATTGATAATTAGTAAAATATTATCACAATCTGATCTCTTTATAAAGTATTTTGTCATTATATATTTGTAAAGTTTCTAAGCAAAAATAAATTATTATTCTAAAAGTTTCTAATTTTTACAAAATAAAAAATGTTTTTTAAATGTTCAATTCGTATAAGCATGAGTTCATTTGAATAGGGTCTGACAATGATGAAATTATACAAATCCAACAGATCAAGTTACGTGTTTAATCAAACTCAACTCATACTGAAATTATACAAATCAAGTTACTTAGTTCAACAACTAAATATCATTTTTTTTCCAATCAAAAGTTGGGCGTAATTTCCTAAAACATCCAAGCAATTGTAGCATCAACTAGCAAGTAATTTTACTTTGCATGTCTCAATCAAATTCTATTTATGTGTCACAAAAGGTTTTCTACAAATAATAGTTGTTCCAACAGGACCTGCTATTTCATCTTTTATTCCATGTTACCATTTCAAAAATCATACTTGAAACAAATGATTTTATACTTTAAAGTCCAAAAAAACTCCGGTAATTCATGTTTATTTACTAGTTTGTCCTTTTTGGAAGTTCCATGACATACTTGTATTGTTCAATTATAGAGATATTAATAGTGCATGTTTGGTTCTACATTGAATGATAAAATAGAAGTTATAAAGAGTATTTTTATAATATTTGTTTCATCTTTAGTGACTTTGCATACATTGTAGGCATGAGTTCAAACACACATCCTACATTATTTGATTGTCTTGTAGAACAAAACCTACCTATAAAGAGCGAATTTCATCCCAAAAGTAAGTACAATGGATGGAAATTGTTGTGTCCAGGGTGGTAAGGTTGACTTTGATCGAATTCTAACTTGACTTTAACTTATGTTCGTTCTTCCTTTATTATTGTTCAAAAGTTGTAGAAATGATGACTCTCATGTCTAATAGGATTGGGATATAGTGGGTAAGGGTTAAGTACCTATAAAAGACATTCGAACACTCAAGTCAATAATACTTTCACTAGAGTGATAATGTGTAATAAATGCATACTTGATACTATTATTGATGTTGGTTGTATTTATAGGGGTCTAAGATGGCTGGATTTCTTGGCATGAGATAAGGCCTTCAAGAAGCAATGTTAGTATATTTTTGGAGTAGAACATTATAACTTTACTTTAGTTCAAGATACACTTTCATGTGCCTAAATGTATTTTAGCATTCATGTTAATGGGTAGTGACATTCACTTTGGTCAATATTTTATGAATTGGACTAGTTCTCTCTTTAGGTCAAGGTTCCTTGTTGGGCTAATTGAGCATTGAGCTTGGTTTATAACTGTTTCCCAAGGTTCGAAGTGCTACTTATGTGAGAATGTCAATTTTTTGCATAGATTTTGTGGTTTTTGCTTATTTCAAGGCAAAGTCTTAAACATATCAATTCATCTTTGTTTGGATTGTAATATACCATTTAATGGGACATCCGACATTTTTTTATACGATGTCATTTTTTAGCCTCACAATAACTATGACAAATGTCACAAGGTTTCATGTAGTTATCATGAAAATTTAGAGTTTTGGTTAAAATGTTATATATGTTTTACCCTTAGTTTTGAAGTGGAATAGTCATTTTTACCACTATAAAAAAAAGCTTATAGATAAAACTATTTCACTTGATTTTTGTCCTTTTTCAAACTTTTGATTTCCTTTAATTCCTTTACAATTTTTAACTGTCATCTTCATCATTGTTCTTTTATTTTTTGGTGTTTTTTTCACTTTTTTTTATCCTCCATTCCATTTATCTTTGTCCATTTTTTATTTTATTTTTTTGCCATGGTTGTGTAGAAAAAGGTGGAGGAAGGCAATAAAAAATATATGTGTAGAAAAATATTTGTGAAGGCCTTCTTAGTGTCTCTGCGCTGTAAGTCAAAGTCTAATCATAACAGTCCTGTTCTGGTGAGAAAGTTCAAGGTCTAAGTTTTATTATAACATTTTCTGCAACTTGATAATTTTTTTGTCTAACATGGAGTTATTGTGACCAACCAAATCAAAATATTTGTGATAATTGACAGCTAATGGACAAGTTCATTTCATTTTCATTTTTTTTTCTTGTTTAAAAGTGTTTCTAGAAAAGTTTGTCCAAACAAGTCATATAGATGATGGGGGATTAGTTTGACATTGTTGTTGAGTGCTTCAACAATGTTGTTGCCCAACTAACGATTATAAGCTTTTATTTTAATGTTAACATTACTTCAAATATTTTTTTTATGTGCCAAAGATGGTAGAGTTGAAACTTGAAAGGATCAACTCAAACAACTCATTCTCTACACCAAATTTTGTTTA
Source organism: Glycine tomentella (assembly GCA_007407185.1). Lineage (NCBI taxonomy): Eukaryota > Viridiplantae > Streptophyta > Magnoliopsida > Fabales > Fabaceae > Glycine > Glycine tomentella. Next base: position 352,796 of record PYAF01004542.1, on the reverse strand, counting down.
AAGCCCTTTTCTTTTTACCTTTTCTCCCTAATGTATTAAACTTTCTTTGTGATATATTTTTCCTTTTCCATGAAATTTTGTACTTTGAATGAAATGGTGAGTTATTTTTTTGGACTTGACTTATGAATTAACTAAGTTACCAGCACTATGTTATTTTGATAAATCAATGCTAAGTTAACTTGTAACACTAAACCAACCTTGAACAAATGGATACTCAAAGTCAAATTCACTTTTTGTTGTGGTCTTTCACCATAAGATATAATCTTCACTCATGAAAGGTTAAAGAATAACGAATTTGAATCATACAAGGCTGGCCTTTCAAGAATGAGATGATTTCAAATATACATGCCTATTACATACACTAATTTAATAGTTTTTTCGCTGGCGTTTGTCACTTAAGACTTTAATAAATGATTTAGGACCATAATATCATCATGTAAGATCAAATTAATAACTTATTAGATACATTTGTCACTAGGGCTTTAATAAAATGAATTTGACCAAATGTTTGTCATCTAAGGTCGATTTAGTAACTTAGCACATACATTCATTATGTAAGGCTTTAATAAAACAAATTTTGACCATAAATTGTCACTAAGGTCTCTAAGGAGCAATGTTAGTCTAGTTTGGAGTAGAACACTATAACTTTATTCTAGGTCAAGGTACGTTCCTTATACCTAAAATGTAGCATTCATGTTTCTGGATTGTGGTATATTTCAATCAATACCTAATGAAGTAGACTAGTTCTTCCTTTTGAGTCGAGATGTCTTGTTAGGTAGATTGAACCTCGAGTCCAGTCCAAAACAAAAATCTAGACAAATGTTTTTATTTGTTATAATTGTTTTTCTTCTCCTCTAAAATCCCAAAATTATGTTTTAGATATAGAAATAAATTTCATTTGAGACTTTCTTAACCAAACATATATGTAATAATGTGGTCACATATTCTTGTAATATACTAATCTTGTGTAATTTGGCTTGGGTAAACCTTGTAATCATGCTTCTTTTTCAATAATATTATTCTGATTTTAGCCTTTCAAAAATAAAATAAAATAAAATAATGTGGTCACATATCAAACATGTGTTGTTGTGTTGACTATTAATTTATTTGGATAAAAGCACTTATAAGACAAAATAAAAAAGATAAAATATATTAAAATTCAGTATATGTAAAAATTAACTTATGCACTTTATTTTTTTTAAAGAACTTGTATTGAATTAAGGTACATAAATTGATTTTAGTCTATGAAGAAACTAAATTCATTTTGTTTTATTATTCATTCTTTCATAAATACTTATGAAAAAGTTTATCTAAGAATAATACGTATTTTTATCTTTAAAATTAGTGGATACAATTGAAGACTAATGGATATAATTGTGCAACCATTTCTTTTATGACAATTCATGTATACTTTATAGGGCCTTGAATAGTCTAACTTTGGAAATTATGCAAGAATAAAAATGCACTAGTTCTCAAGAACACAAGATGAATGGGAGCTTGAGCAAATTGTATAAAATGTTGGATTTTTTTATCAAATGGGGGTAAAAATTTAGCGTATTATGTTTTGGGAGCAAAAGATTTTTTATTTTCCATTTAGGGGTAAGTTATGCCACCTATCACGACTTCGCGCTCAGAAGTCATGAAAATTGTTACGACTTTAAATTATTTTGTTTAAACTATTTTAAATTAAATTAGAATGGAAGTCGTATAAAACCATCTGACTTCACTATTTTTTCTCAAAGTAATTAAATAATATATTTGAAGTAATTATTTATTTATTTTAATATAATTTAAAAAACGTTGTTATTAATTTAATATATTTTTTTATTATTTGAGTAATTTGAAAAGACAAATAAGTTTATATTTTTTTAATAATATGTAAGTTTAATTTGAAAAATAAAATTTAAATTTTAGGTTGTTTGAAAATTAATAAATTGGATAGTTAAATAATTTAATAAATATATAATTTTAATTATTATAATATATGAAATAATGATATTTATTTTGTTTGGTTCTTTTATGTATATAAATTAAATTATTGTAATTTATTA